>JAUYWV010075783.1:0-15619 GCA_032274565.1 Nematoplana nigrocapitula | reverse complement strand
GTTGAGGGAACTAGACCCCAAGGAAGGCCGAAGACGAACTGGATGAACAATATAACATCCTGGACATCCATGAATATAGAACAGTGCAACTCCACCGCGCAGGACAGATCAAGGTGGCGAGGTGTTGTGCATGAGCAAAGGACGCCCCAACGGCCGTCACAGACAGCTACGGGATAATGAGTAATAAATGAGAATGGAAATTGCAGCCGAAATCGCTCGGTAAATTTTGAAATTGCATGTTTGTATAAATATACATTAAAAGATCGCCTCAATAAACTTTAAATTTATCTATATGCCAATAAATCAAAGAACAGATATACGGCAATAACTTTTTATTACTTCGATCCACGCTACATCGGCAAGGAATTAGAAGCACTTGGTGCAGGATAGCGTGAAGGAACACACACTTTGAATGGATTATATTCACCATCACCCCCAACAACACATTAACAACTTAAATATACTTTGCATAACTCTATCTACGAAATCCACTACAGGAAGCACAAGCAAAACCTACCTGCAGAATCTAACCCTCAGTTCACTTGATCAAGCTCTCTCTCTCTCACTCTTGGGGATCGGTGTGTAACCTTCAGTGCTCGGGGTCACCCTAAGAGGTGGTGCTATACGGGACATCTTGGTTAGGCTTGGGAACACGTGTGGTGTTCTGTGAAAGTTGTAGAAAGTTTGGATATCACTTGAAAGTGAAGGTGTTGGTGTCTAACTTTCTTCTTTCATGTTAATCAGCACACAGCTTCATTTTGGTGATATTAAACGGTTTAGACTGCATTCTGACACACTATCTATACACAAGTTACAGTATATGTATTTGCCGGCACGAACCTCTCAGAGGCTTCCGAATCGGTGGACTCATATCTGAGGGAGCTCCGGCTCCCCTGACGAGATCTCACTGAATAACAATAAAAATGATTAATTTCTGTGCAATCCCCGACCATCATCTGACCACGTTTCACCAGCTGTTCCGGGGTTTTATAGAGTAGGCCAGCGCTGTAGACCTGACGCACAGACGATCCCAGCTTCTCGGTTCGGTTACTCCAATTCGCCGGCCTTAAATGCTACGAGCAGTCTTCCATAACGACACAGATTATATTGTATTGTGATCTGTGGGCTTCATAGCTGTGCCGTTAAGGCCGAATTTTAGCTGAAATCAGAGTTCCCCGGAGCAAATTTTCTTTTCGAAAATAATGATTTTCGACTAAAAGGAATAAGAAGCGGAATGATACCAACAGAGTGCTGTTATAGGTAAATAATTTAAAAGAAAATAATTAGGGTACAAATGGGAGTTATTGATTTTCCGATTTAGAAAGACCAAAAACTTGAGGTTGAGAAGGTGAACAATAGATCATCATTCTATTTAATAAAGTAGGGAAAACTAGGCACACCGAGACTGCTCCAGTGAGTGAAGGGTCAAATAGGGTGAACAACAGTGTATGGATAATGCTAAACTTATGCAATTATCAACACCAATGGAATCATGTTAAAAAAAGAGAATTTATATATATATACAGGATTTTAGCAAATTTAAGATAAAGTTAGATTTACGGATCTTATTGACACAACTGGAACATGATGAAATAGAATTTAATAACTTCAATTAGTTGGTATGATAACCTTGATAGAACTAATTAACTAATTAAATATTAATCAAATGATATTCCCGTATTTAAATACCCACATTTTGTTGGACAGCTGGTACAAATCGATTAATCATAATTATGAAGACGAGTTTTATGAGCGAATATTTCCTTTAGATGTTAAAAACATTTTTTTAAATATCCTTTAAAAAAGTACCAATTGATTTGTCAATCAATACAGTAATGCACTCAATAAAGTTATGGTTTACTATTTGTCACTTTATAGAAAGTATATTCAGATTTCCAATTTCCTAACACTATAGGGGGTCATGTGGTGATGTCAGTTCTTTCTGACATAACTTGCAAACCTTATTCGAATAGTTACATTATATGGACATTAACTGTTCAAAGCTTCCGCATCTTTAACAATGCGGCACCTTATGAAGCAACTCGTCGTCGTCTTTGTAATCCTTACTGGTCTTTTAACCACTTCACACAGTCGGGACGTGGGGGTGGGTGGACCAGAATTACAGTTTCTGTTACTACTTAGAATATTTTTTAAAGTATTTTGAAAATTCTACCATTTTTCATTACTGGATATTATTAATTAGATTTGAGGATAACAGGCACAGAAGATATAACTATAACCCACAATACTCCTCTATAATGTCTACTAGCTCTTGACATAACGTTGTGATGTTTCAAAGGCAGACTGAAACATCTATGGGCGGTATTTGATTTCAAGCATCAATTCCTCTTTGACAGTCAAAGAGGTCTATACCCCCTTCCCATTGTAACCAAAATTAATTTGGGGAGTAAGCTTTGCGTGTGAACTTCTGACGTATTATCTTGACCAAAGAATCAAGAAGTATCCTTTTTTGGAGGCCTAAAGTTAATCCCCCAATAGGAGGACTTAAATCAATCGATTTGTGCAATTGTTTTACCACAAATTCTTTCTCCTAAGACATATTGCAATTTCTTTAACACAAATTCTTGCTCCTCAGATATATTGAACTTTTTTAAAGTTGTGCACAAAACAATTAAGACTAGCGTCAGTTGACCCTCTGTTTCATGATTTTCTCTCTGGTCGTAAGGAGAATTTCCTTGGTCCTGCTGCATGCTGATTATGTTGTTATTGATGTTGTTATTCATGAGACCTCAGTTGGGTATATAAATAGTGTTCCAGAAGGGAAGATAAACCGTTTAATATCACCCAGTTCAGGCTGTGTGATTAACATATAAAACAGAGGTAGACACCAGTCCTCACTTTTGCGAGACCTAAACTTTATATACGGCATTATGCGCATCAGAATGGTGGTTGCAATTTATCAAAGTCTATGTCAACACAGCACGATTTTAGTTGTACAACTCGAGTTGCATGAAAAGTAGAACCGATCCAACATTTTAAACAATTCGCCGAAAAAGTTATACAACTAAACTCGTATCGTGTGAACGCCCATTCAACTCATACAACTCGAGTTGTACAACAAAAATCGTGTCGTGTGGGCGCAGCTAAAAGACCCAAATTTCAGAGAACACCACACATATGTCTAAGATAACTAAGATGTCCCGTAGCGCGTGTATTCGCACCACCACTCAGGGTGGCCCCAGAGAAACCCTGTACGTCGAGGCACTGGAGGTGACACACAATCCCCAAGAGAAGGTGATCCAGTGAGGTGAGGGTTAGACTCTGCAGGTATTTACAAACTCACTTAATCACAATCTTGAAGATGTTTAAAATTCTCTATGGCAATACAGTATGTCATAACAGCGCTAAGGACGTCCAAAGAGCACATGCCAAAACATCAGTTAATATTGCCTGTTTGTTTATCAGGGGATACATAGTTTGGTATCCTTGTTCAGCGGGTCTCGTCAAGGGAACCGAAGCCCCCTCAGACGCGAGTTCAGAGACACGAATTCCTCTGAGAGGCCGTGCCAACAGATAAACAATATCTAACTTGGGCATAAATAGTGTCTGAGAAGGGAGGCCAAACCATTTTAATATCATCCAGAGGAGGCTGTTTGATTAATATGAAAGAACAGAGGTGGACACCAGTCATCAACCAAGCGATATCCAAACTTTCTACAGTATTATAGGCCTCAGAAGGTTGGGCGTAATTTAGTCAAAATGCCCAACGTGCACAGAACACTGCACATAGGCCTAAGCCTAACCAAAATGTCCGTCGTGTAGTAGCCCCAAGGACACCGTGTGCGTAGAGGCACTGGCGGTGGGTTACATGATTGTCCCCAAGAGAGGGTATTTACAAACTCAAAGATATTTAGAATACTCCATGGCAATAGGCAACATGTCTGACTGTTTCCACATTCCACCTAATTCGCTCTCAGAAATATCCTTAATTCTTAGTGAAATATAAATCACAACGATGTTCCAAAATCAAATATATGCACTTGAAATTTATGGCAAGAGAAATGACAAATGGATGTTGCAATTAGAAAAACCTCAAATTAGATTGCTGAAAATATGAAATGGCAAGCTGTATTACACATTCTATACAGTTAAGCCAAAGATCACACAATAGAAATCTAAGAAATTACTTAAATGTAATTACAGTAGCAAATATACTCTTTTATAAATATATAAATAAAATGAGAAGCTTGTGTAGTCTGGGACCTAACCGAAATTGACCTAAAATTAATTAAAAATAGTAAAACATTTAGAGAAAAATAAAAATAACTTCTTAAATACGTATTAAAGATAGTTATTCAATATAAAATGTAAGATATCTACCTCTTTTGACCCCCACGCCTTGCTGTAATGGACTGATTTGTATTGCATCCGTATACGCCCTCATTTCGATGTATTGTATCTCGTATTAGTAACCACTGCTCCCCCGTCCCATTTATATAGGCACATTTCTTCTTGCCTTTAGTTGTTCCCCATATACACTGGTTCACAAGTGTTTCATTTCTTGTTCTTGTTTGTTTGAATTGTTGCAGCGCGCAATCATACAGTTCATGTACTGTAATTCTACATAGTCTGCGGTGACCAGCAAGATCTGCCAGTTTGGCCGCCTCTCGTTTGCCTTTTATATTGTTTTCAAAATCAAATCAATAATAATCATAGCAGTGCCAAGGACGCCAGGCGAGCACCTGCAAAACATCATTTCATATTGTCTATTTGCTTAAACCAAGTGTTTCTTGTTGCAATAGAACTGGTAGAGTTCAAGTCAACCGCGATAATTCTTCCCCAACCGCATGCGAGGAGCAGCGTCGGATAGGGTCAGAAAGAAAACAAAGAAACTCTTCAACTGACTTTCTATTCCATCACATATCATCATTGCTAACCATCCATGCAGCTAGCTAGCTAGCAAGGCACCAGGTGACTGACCAACACTGCACCTACTCACTGTGAATGCCTATACAGTATTCTAAATCCTCTGTCAAATCAAAGGGACCGCCGATTTCTGGGGCTGTGTGCTGTTTGCTCTCTTGTTTTGTTCGTCCGCCAAGACAACAGCAACAAGGGACTATAATCTCTGTCATTATTGATGACCAATCGATAAACCTCCCCCATTCGCCTAGGTCACCCTATTCGAATACTTTTTCAAACATATTAACCTAGTTGTTCGACACATGTGGCAATATCATTATTTATTTAAAATTGTTGTAATAAAATATATCACTAAAGCATCTGTAAAAAATATATGTGAAGAACTACCCAAGCTTCTACCAGCATGGCTTGAAACAGGTAAGCTGCGGATCGATACGGAAGGTATGAAAACAGAAACATTCTCCGAGGATATCGCATTGGCCGAAGTGGAAGTGAAATAACGCACGACAGGTAAGAACATTGTCATTTACACCGATGGATCAGTCCAATAGTCTGAAGAAAAGGAGGGAGCGACAACACGATCAAACTTATTCAAGTCATCAAAGAGGCAGCAGGGAGAAATCGGAACGCGATCAAGCGGGTGAAAGTCATCGGAGGAACCTGGAGGAAGGCATTCTCTGATAGCAAGCCCCTCGCTAGAAGCGCTGCGCTGGCTAAACTATAAAAAATGCAAGCACTATCGGCGAAGATAAACACCATGGAAAAATATATAGACCTCATCTGGATTCCGAGGCATTGTGCACTCAAGGGCAAAGATTTGGCAGACCAAGCAGAAAGAGGATTAAAAGAACAAAATATGGTCTTACAAGGTGTCCAAAGCACAAAGCAAACGCGTCATGGAACACCTGGTAAAATCGAAGTGCAATACACTGGAGATGGTTTACAAAGAATTCAGAGTTCGTGAACAATAAGAGAAACATATAGCGAAAATGAAATTGTCAGATTCAGAATATTCAGAATATAGGAAACACCATCGAACTTCGTCACTCTACGAAACGCAAATTTGCAGACTATGGTAAGTGGCAATTGAGGGCACGCTGCATATAGAACAGGACTGACCAGTCACTTTCAATCCGAGACCATAATTAGGGAACTGACTATACTAGCGACCTAATCAGCAAATCTACCAATGCTGCCGAGTTCCGGAAGGATATGAATAGCAATAATGACAGCACGTATAGCACGGCTTTCTACCTCCACGTTGTATGCTGCTGGGCCATTCCTCGGGAATGGTGCGAAAGAGAATCTGTGAGAGTGTTTTTGCGAGGCTAGAAGTACCAACCAGCGCGATACCTCTGGCGTCTACTGAGGCGCGCTGGTGATGTCGAGACGAACCCGGGGCCAGTGAATCGCGATGGTGGCGGTGATTCCGACAACGGGAATGGACACAACGGCGGTCATGACGGCCTGTTACCTTGAATAGCAACAACGACATCAATGCATTTGGCTATTCAAGGATACCAACAAAGTATCCCTTGATAACCAAATAGGCAATAATAAATGATGTTTTGCAAGTGCTCTTGGGCTGTCCTTGGCACTGTTGTGGTAACAGTCTGACATGTTACATTGCCATGGAGTATCTATATTAAACATCTTTGAGATTGTGATTGAGTGGGTTCGTAAATACATTTTATCTCCCTCTCCACAAAACTTCTAATATTCAGGAAGAAAGAGAAGCGTTAATCGTATAAAATTAACTTATTTAACTTCACTTCTCCATATTGGCGACTCCGGTAGTGCTGGGTGAATGGTGCAGTTGAATTCTATTTATTTTCACCTGAATTCAGCAAATTGTTCTCCCAACTTTAAGATGCTTATTTTCGAAGTAAATTATTTTTCAGGAATTTGATTTTGAGTGGTTTTATTGTAGTTGTTTCAAAATGACATGGACTAATGGATAAAGCGTCTGCCTTCTAAGTAGAAGGTCGAGGGTTTGAGGACCGCCGTGTGATAATAATCTGTTTTGAGGTCGTCAGCATTTTGTGATCCCGTTCCCTTCTTTAACCGATAATGTAAATCTTTTAAATTGATGTGGAATATTTTTAATTTTGAAAAACTAGTGTTTACGTTCTTAAAGGTCCTTTATTATTTTCACATATTTTTACACTACTTATAGTAGTATAGCATATAGCACTGTTGGAAATTTTGAGATTGGTTTTCGAAATATACAATAGTTAATGCAATCAGGTGCTGTGGCCAGATGGTCACGTGTAAACAAATAAGAGGAAATTGACTACAATGACTAAACGATGAAAAGCTGAAAGCGAGAAAAATAAAAAATACTCAATAATGAAGCTGTACAAAAATAATAATGACGAGTGGCTCGCTACAGCTACGCGTGGAAATGCTGTTATGAATAAAGTACAACGCGTTTAAGTTGTGTATCAGTTTCTGTGTATCGTGTTTTTAGTATATGTTCGACCACAATCTTTGGCAGTGTCCGCTAGCGCAGCGCCAAAGTTTTGCTTGCGTAATCATGCTTGCAGAGTGAGAAAAAATCAATAGATCAGCTTGACCGAGTGTGCAGCTTTAAGCCAGCTAGCCAGCATTGAAAACACAATTAGGCGCATTAAAATGAACAAGAGTTTGTGTTTCTGTATAGGACCGTTTCTAGTATACGCTAATGCTGAACAAGGCAACCAAAATAGTAAAAATAAGGAATTTAAACACAGCACATTGCATTAGGAAGTTTTGCTAATCTGGTCTACAAGCAAATTTCCTAAATCATTTCGTCTAAATATATTTGCATATTATCTCGTACTATTAAGGCGGGACTGTTGCGACTCTAAGTTCGAATAAGACTTCTTTTTTATCGATTTACTAATGCATTTTAATGTAAAAATTAGAGTAATCTGAGTAGAATGTGCTTTTATTTTTAGCTACGTACGTTTGATAATCCGTATTTTCGTTTATGGAAGAGAAATGTCCTGTTATAGAAATTACTATGAGGACAAGACGTTAAATAAAGAGGTGATGGATAGACCAACGCTTGAAGAATGTTTAGACTATCTCTTCTATAAATATAGGAAAACTAATGAAGAAGTGCTAAGAATGGCGGGAAAGGACAGATCTCTATTGAAAAAGTGATGGAAATGAAGATCGAGTATTTTGTACATGTCATCAAAGGAAGCGGGAAACAGAGACAGTTGCTAGAAGAAAGAATCAATTGGAAGAAGCGAAGAGGACGACAGAGAAGAACATGGGCCAAAGACGTAACGGAGTGGATGAGCATACTATACAAATAAACTGTACGGGCTGCGCATGACAAAAGGATGTAGCGATCGATGACACCCAAAGAAGAGGAAGAGGAAAAAATTGTATATTGTGAGTAGTCAACTATCATACTGTCTTATCCCATAATCTGACAGTCGAGTGATGTCGAAGATTGTAGAAGAAGGAGACCTATGTTTCTTTGAAATGGACTTCACGAATACTTTTCTACACGATCACACAAAATACTCAAGGCTGCTCTGGAATCAAGCGCAGTCGCATAAAGAGAGCACTTTGCGTGATCGCTGCTGATCGAACGCCGAGCTTAAAACAACGTTTGGTCTAGCCACAATCACCCATTTTCACGGAAACTCACGCCAATCCATACTGTATAATATCAATCCAGTGTCGCAATGGATAGCGCATCGGACTTCTAATCCGGACATTGACTCCCGGCTCGGTCTGAAAACATTCTCCATGTGCCTGCCTGACATTTGCGTCCGTCGAGAGAAAGGGATTTTCCAGATGGCGCTGGGGTCCGTGAGGCAGTGTTTCAGCGTGCGATTATTTAGATTATTTTCACGCCAATGAAATAAATACAACCGCATATTTAAACAAAAACATTTTATCAGCATTGAACAGCGTAGCGTGTTGGTGGTGGGTAGGAGAGTTTCATCGATCTACTACATTATGGAAAAGAAGCTATGTTGTAAAAAACAAAATCTCTCATGGAGACCACCTAAACATTACAGGCTTCTGTAAACACTATAAAAAATGCTATGAGTACGATTTTGTATTTTTTAGCAATCGTCACTTGTTGATATCATAAGACCTATGAACAAATAACTTCAATAATTAAATAGGCTGCAAGAAAGCAGCTCATGCGCAGAAATAAACGCATCTTTATTACTAAACTATTTCAATCTTCTCATTGTCATTATCGGATGGAGACACTTTTCCCTCATTTCTATTACTTCCTAATGCGTTTGTATTTCTTCTCTGTGCAATAGTTCACAAAACTTTACTGTTACCACGTTATCGCCCGTTTCGTACTTGAACATTTGAATTCTAACAATTAAATTTGTTAAGAAATGATCGTCTGGTATGTATCTTCAGTAATTCAGATGCACTATTGATTTTACCAGGTATAACAAAGCACACATAAATAGTGAGCAAGAAGATTTGAGAAAAAACAGTAAATCCCGCAAAACAAAATGTTGGGCACAAATTTAGGAAAAAAGAACACGCGTAGTCGTATGAAGCGTATATCAAGACAAAAATCACGATATTAAATTTGTAACAAGTTTTGCGATGATACGCAATTAGACCTGAATCAATGCATACAAGACGGTGACATAACAGATGTGCTATAGCAATATATTATTCTTTGTGGAGATAAATGGTACAGTATATGGCTATAATGAAATAAGGATGCATGGCAAAGAAAACTTTCGTAATAAAGACAACAAAAATAAAACCAAAGAAAACTGGCGTTCATTGTCTGAATTTATTGCAGCATGTTACGGGCATACACTGGTCACACCAAACGTCATATGCACCAAAGAATGGCTGACCATCGCTGTGGACGAAGTATGATTCAGAGTCAACTGAATGTCGGGACAGTTTGAAAGATTGTGTTACCATCTTGCGAGAGTTGTGATCTAGATTTAAGGCCAGCGGTTAAGCCGGCCATCGTCATTAATAAGAACTTGAGACCCTCATTAATTACGGTCCCTTTCCAGTTATGGTGCATAATAATTTTCGGACGTTTTTTCTGAAGTCTCCTGTAAAGTGTGTGTTGTTTAAACTTTTTTATTTTATACGGTAAATTAATTCAATTTCTTATTTCATTTTTAAACCTGAATATGGCTATTGTATAACCCAAACATGTTACAATAAATTGTTTCAATGAGTGCCAGTTTTTTTTGGTCTTACATTTGAACTTCCGTTTACAAACATTTATATAATTAGTTAGAGAAGTTGATGCTTATTTATGATAGTTTGAAAATTGCTTACATATAGCGTCTTAATAATTGTGATATAAAGATGGTGGATAAAAGTGACTTCTATGCAGACTTAATAATTCTAAAGTGAAGAATCCTTTATTATTTACAGATATTATATTTATAAATATATGTACTTTCCAGTCTCCGGTTTCATTTAATCATGCGTTCTGCTTATCAGCAGGTAGCTATAGCTACACATATGGCGTTTGTTGATGATATATTTCTCACGAAGACATTAGGGATGCATATCTATCTTTCGTATCTGTTCGTACTCTTCTGGAACCTTATTAAATTTTCAGAAAACAAATTGTTGATCCTAAATTACCCCCGCGAATGCCTTTCAGCAGATGCGATTATCGCATTGGATTAATTAAAATCGGGAGTGAGAGACGCACAAGAGAGACCGCACGCATAGACGACGTTTCTTCAAATTTTCTCTCGAATGTAAACATATCACCGCATATCTGAGATCAGTGGAGAATTACGATTTGGGCCTTATCTGATTATATATGAAATTACTTTTTCCTGCCTTTTGTTTCAATTAAATATAATTCCGCTAGTATGCGCATAATTTGAATTTTTTAATCTGCATCGGGGAAAACCATTCGTATTTTCTTCTGAATGACTCCCTATCTTGTTTTGCCGTTCATCAGAGGAATATGTGAAAGGAATTAGACTTATGGGAGAGTCGCAGCAATGTGCAAAAATGCGCGCTAATTCAGAAAAGTGCGATATTGTTTTTTTAGATTCTCTTTTCAGAAAAAAATAGAGATGCACGAACAGAACTTTAACGAAAACGTTTAAAAACAGGAAAACCTTATTGTTTGAAAGTAGAACGCAGACGAAAAAAACGCTCGACAATTTCAACTTTTCTAACATTGTGTGACTAAATCTGCAAGGCAGTGTGAATATACAGTATACCAGACATACAGTATATTCGGCCTATAATCTATGCTCAAAGAAATTCTATGATGGCGAGCCTTGGTTGCGGTTTGCGGTTGGCTAGCAGCCACAAGTCTTCTCAGACAAACAAAAGCATTGGAAAAGTGAAATATGAATCTGGCGCGCACAGTTTTCTTTTTTTATTTGCCCTGCGAAGAATGACGGGGCGCCATATGATGGTCGCAATCAAGTCAGAGAGATATGTACAGACTGGTGGTGATGTGTGTCTTTGATGGCAGCGTGTCGTCCTTCCACTGCTCGAATGTTCAGCAACGTCTTCAAACCTGAGACAGGCTAGAAAATATCAAGTTACCTTCCTTCTTAAGTGAGCGTGAGAACGGCCGAAAATCGACATGTCCTCCATTCACTCCCTCCCTCCCTTTTGACCAAAAACACACTTTTCTATTTCCCCCCTATTTTCCTCACTCCCTTTCACAATATTTTTTATATATTAATTACTCTTTCTTTCGTGTTCCTTATTTCTTTACAAATACATTTATATCGTTTGAAGTCTGAAAACGTATCTTCTGTCTGAATATCTTTCTTATACACTGCGTGACAATTGCACAGGTGTCTCGCAGGTGTCGGTACTTTGCCGGGGTCACCTATGCGTCATACTGTACTGTATGTCTAGACAGCCTATAGACACGTTCCGGCTTTGTTAACGAAAAAATAGAAATGGTCTGACGATACCAGGGGAATCTAATTGTATTGCTAATTAGTAGTAATGTAATTTTATCTATCTGTTTACTAGAAACATCTATATAAATTTTCTTACTACTTTAACCCTATCCATACCGGGGGGCGGACTGATTCCCCCCCTTGTTTTATTTTTGCTGCCATTGTTTTCATGTATTTTCCTAACTTTATGTTTAACAACTTTTAATAATATGTTCATCGCTGTTACCACCACAGGGGGTCGGCTATAGGCCTCTAAAGTAGGTGACCCCATAATTTTTAGTTCATCTAATTATAAGTGAAAACAACAAAATGTTTCCTTGAGGGGTGTATATTAGTGAATTCTATTTCATTGCTAATACATAATGAACCACCAACACGCACTATAATATTCAAACTCTTGATACTTTATTATATAGTTAATTATATCGATTAAAATAAAAAAATTGAAAAAATAAATTTTCACTTTTTTCGATGTATATACTTTTAAAATTAAATTAGCTGTAACTTTCTTTTTATATGCACAGCTATCTGTAGTTCATCTTGATTAGTTTAGGTGCCAATTTTCAGCACTATAGTACACTCATAAAGTAGATTCATCAGCGTGAATTTCCTCACTCCTTTGGCCCGTTTCTTGACACCATCAGCATCTTTGCCCTTGATTGAATACATTTTCGGCCATAGAAGAATCCATTCGCGGAATGGGATACCGGCTGACTCGTCCTTTATGCAACCGAGTTGAGTCTCATGCTGGTTGGAGAAGAGAAGATGTGTGGAGGGATAGTTAGATGTGTCCAGGAGACCATCCCTCGCCATATTTCAATCCACTCGTAGGAAGGAGAAATCTGTGTCTCCTTCAGTCATTCGAATCTCGCCTCCGTGGGTTGAGGAATAACGCGGCAAGTGACAGCGTCGACAAGAAAAATATGTAATAATAATGATAGAATATAAAATTAGTGTAAGAGTATCTAACTCACCTCAGCTCAAACATTTCTAGTTTGGACAATGCCAACACGGCCATTCCGATGTAGATCGGCTTGACCAGAATGACGCAATTTTTACACAGGCGCAGCACACCAACCAGATAAGGAGGAGAGAAACTCTGGACGACTGGCGAGAGTGTTTAGCTTTTCCTCCGTTGTGTTGTATAACCGGTAGTTCATGCGTTTCCTCACATTCTCCATAGTCTTGCCGAAAAGGGCAATATTCTTTAGCTTGTAAAACTCCTTCTCGAAAGCAGACAGGACTTGCTGCCGTTCCCGACTGTTGTAAAAAATGTACGGTTCAGAGAAGGCCAATGCAGTAGTTTAATACCGTAGAAATGTTCCGGCTCATATAAAATGAATCGTTTTAGATTTAACACGATATGTCACTCTCATTGACTGCAGTTTAAGGGGTACACTATAATGCAATAAAAACGTTAGCATTCGACGCGCATCTGACTTGTTATAATCTCCCATACATCGAAACTTTCCAGTCTTAACTAAAAGTAGAGTTGCACAATTTTCTATTTTAACAGATAACAGATTTTTGCGACTCTTGTAATGTTTTGACACAACTTCCTATTTCGAATCACAAAACTTCTTAAGTTCCTCCAAGTTGGGAGAAGTATACAATGTTCCACGAAACACGCAATTCACAACTTTCATTTTCCGTCTGTACTCCTTAGCAGTTAGAAAAATTCTGAGAAGAGGAAGCCTTATGACGGTCTTTTATATGAATCTGTTGTAAATAGAGACACATAATTTCTAAACTATCATAATAGCAACAGTGCACACAATGCCATTTAGTTTTGTTTGTCCTTGCTCTTATTTCATGCGGATGTGAACGTGAAACTCAACATTTTAAAGAGTTGATTTCCATCTCATGGTTTTTAGCGAAAAAAGCAAACTGTTGAAAATGATTATTATGTCGCTCTTTCCATGAAGATAAATTACAATTCCGATATACTATGCTTATATTATTTCTCACTAAAAATCGTTTAATGTCATAACCATGAACAACAATATCGCTTATAGGATAATTTGGAAGTTTCAGTTTTAATTTCAAGACTAAATCTTCCTTCGAATAACCATTTATCTGTAAAACCATGTATCGCAAATCATGACAATAACGTTTGCTTTTCAAAACATCTGTATGATAAGTAACGAAATCGTAATAGAGAAACGAGTGAACAACTATTTCCACTTCTCGATCCCAAATTATACCGCCAATTTCAACTATACTCGAATCCGATCCCTCAAAATCAAGATACAGAGAACAAGCCATCACCAATAGAGACAACGTTTAATTGATTATAAAAAGAAGTTAACAATGATTATAGTTTCAGTCCAAAGCATAACAAGAATATAAGTAAAGCACAAGTGGGAGTAGAAGTCAGCTAAGCATGGGATATTGTCAGTTGTTTTATAGTCTATCTAAAGTTTCAGTTATTCAATAAGCTCAGTTACCTAAATAAACATCAGTTGCTGGGAATCCAGTCCAAATGGAGGTTGAGCATCATCGTCGCAAAACAAATCCTCGGGCAACCATTGGGACACTTCGGTCATTCGTGACTGCCTTTTCAGTTTCGGTGAGCCAGCACCAGTACCCCTATCGAAGCCCTACGCAAGGAGGCTGGAGTCCCGAGCTACTCCACCCACAGCTCCCGTTGCTCTGCGATTGCGTGTGAGAAGGTCATGCACCTCCCGGACTCGCACCCTCCTCCCCCCCCCCAGAAGGGCGGCGGAGGGATCGACCAACTACCGACTGAAGAGGAAATGCTGGAGACGCAAGGCGACGGCAGACATCGCAAAACTAGACTACACCGTGCGAGACAGAGCTCCCCTACCTCCCATCACGGAATACCCGTGAGAAACGGACTCAGACCTCTGGTCGGTGATCCCCGACTCGCGGGTCTCAGGAAGTTCGACGAGCCAACTCGACTCCAAGAGGCACTCTCACAAAGCATCCATCGGATCAACCCGCCACTGGGGCTGCATACCGACGGATCGGCCAGTGGTGGCTTTGCTGACGGAGAGACAGCCAGAAAACCGACGGTTCAGGAAGTTATCCAGCCACGAGGCAGATGCATTACGTCGTCCTTCGATGAGGAAAAAGCGGACAGGGCTACCGCGGTTGACTGACTTACTCGACCTGCCCACCTGGACACCTCGGCCGCTATCTGAACGGACAGACAGTCCCTCCTCGCGGCTATCGCGAGTAAGAACCCGGACAGCGCATCAATCCGATCCGCCCTGAACATCAGATGCACGCCCACCACCCTGCTCTGGACGCCCGGTCACTGCAGTATCGAGGGCAATAAGTGGGCCGACAACTACGCCAAGGAGGCAGCGGCTCTACGCGATGTGCCCGCCAGACAAACGTCCTTTCAGGGCGTTCGATGTGAAATCAGATGGAAACTCGTCGACCCGCCAATCGCTCACGCCAGGATGGCAGAGATTTACGACCAACATTCGATCAGCAGAGAATTCTCCAGCTGGAAGGATGCGGTCCTCCTAGCAAGATTGCGTAGCGGACACTGCCATCTCCTGAACGCCTACGCCGATTCCCTCTGCCCTCACTGTCGTCTGGAGTCCCAGATAGTCGAGCACTGGCTCCTCCGCTGCCCTCGGACGGACCCGGTCAAGCAAGAGATATTTGGAACGCGTGACGTGGCCATGAGCGTGCTGGGCGCTTTCCCAGCCAAGGCAATAGCGCTGGCAAAACGATCCCTCTAGAAGTCGTTTCGGGCGCTGTGCCTCAACAACAACAACAACAACAAAGCCTTGGCTGTTCAAGGATACCAAATAATGTATCTCTTGATAAGCAAATAGGCAATATTAAATGATGTTTGCAGG
>JAUYWV010075672.1:0-15622 GCA_032274565.1 Nematoplana nigrocapitula | reverse complement strand
TGAAAAGTCCCTGAACCTCAAGTTGCTGCGTCTTTTATTTAAAAAACGCCAGTAAAAACAAAAGAGCGCGGGCCGATGCGCCACCCCCCTCCCCCCGGGTAGGATTGGGTTAATGAAAGAACAACAAAACTATGCAATACTATAGTAAAAACTGTTTTTTTATTAAAAGAATGCAAGCAGATTTTCTTTAAATGCCTAGTATACAGTATATAGTAACAAAATAGATCACATAAAAACTTCCTGGGCCAACCAACAATGTTCACATCAGGCGGTCATCTTCCAACACAATCAGATTAGAACTGCTACTAGAAATCAGAGGGGGGAAGGAATGCGGAAATCTACATGTGCCCATCCACCGAGGCCAATCATTGGACGAGAGGATATCTGGCGTAGGTGGCGATCCCGCACAGATTGTTCTTGTTCCGGCGCATTCGCACGTAGCCCTCCTCACCCCAACCCTCGGACCAGCTGTTCTTCACCAGCCAATAGGGAACGCCGTTCTCCTCCCCGTAGCCGACCACGAGGACCGCGTGGTCCAGACTGTCGAATGCGGAATCGCAGCTCTCCGGCTCGTAGATGCCTGCACGTGCGGGAAGAAGTTCATTGGTTTTTGTTCATCTAAGAAAATAGCTTATAAAATCTTGGTACCGTTTTAGCTAGTGTGTTTGTGGTCGAGGGAAACCTTCAGTGCCCTACCTCCCGGAGGAATGAGAGGGGAAATAGAGAGGGAGAGAGACAGAGATAGAGAGAGAGAGACAAAAAAAGAGAGGAGAAACGGATAGAGAGAGAGAGACAGAGAGAAAGATAGAGACAGAGCGAGAGACAGAGACAGAGAGAGAGGGGGGGAGAAACGGAGAGAGAGAGAAAAAGGAACAGGGGGCCAAAGACTCCAGGGAGAGAGAGACAGAAGGATGTGCGTGTTAGAGAGAATAGAGATAGGAGAAAGTGAGAGGCGACAAAAGAGCGAGAAAATAAGGAGAGAGAGAACTCAAAAAGTAGATCCGTAGATCTCAGGGGATGCTTTCCGGTTCCACAGGGATGTTGATCTACTGATCGATAAATTTTATGATAGTTATTTTTTCTCATTTTCCTTATATTCATCTTTCCGCTCATTCTTCTAGCATGTATGTCCCTGTTCTTTCAGCATTTTTTATCTCTTCTATACTGCCATGAGTCTAAAACGTGCTATTGGTTGTGTTCCAGTCGGGTTTGCATTCTCCTCAAAGAAGGTATGGGCTCCTACTTCAGACTCAAGGTCGTTACTCCTCCGGATCTGAAGGAAAGCGTTGTGTATTGGTTTGAGTGCATGGTGATCCACCAACATCCTGTTTGACACGCGTCAAAAGACAATTGGTATACACAATCGACTATCGAGGAAAACAAGAAGACAATCAAGTAAAACTCTGGTGTGGAGAAATGAATGTGAAAGTTGGACGAAAAGTTGATCAAATGGTCAAGATATTCAGTCATCATTATTTTAATAGCGCCGGCGCTATATCAGGCATTTTTGTCGGACTAGAATAAATGCATATAATACAGCACACCTACTTACCTTTGTCATAGAAATGGAAAAAGCCGCGGGCGTTGATAGCCACCGATACTGGGCCGTGAAGAGCGACTGCTTCTTTCAATTTCTCCTCGTCTCCCTCCGCCAAAGCGACAAAGCCGGTGACCTTGGCACCGAATGTGGTCCTGTTCACTTTGCATTCGGGATTCCTGACCTTTGTCTGACCGGACACATAGGGATAGCTGGTCTCCGTATCCAGACCTCCGGCTCGTTTGACGTACTCGAAGGCGTTGTCCGTCAGTCCGCCATGACAAGCGTCATTCTATAAATAGCCGGGTGATTTCCAAAATTAGTACTAGTCAAATTTAAACAAAGAACGTAGTGCAACACCATCAGCCTTGACTATTTAATAAGACCAAATAATATATCCATTTATTGTGAGAAGAATTTGGCAGAAAGGCAACCAACTGGAAAAAGTTATTGTTTGAAGTAAAGCTTGCGAAAGCTCTGATGTGGAGCATCGCTTTGTAGGGATGTGGAAGTTGGACATTAAGAAGAAAGAGGAAAAGATGGTGGAGATATTTGAATTTGGGCTGCGGAGAAGAAGACAAACGAATGGCGAAGGCGTCCAGCACAATAATGAATAGAAGGAGAGCGTGCCTTGTTACGCTCCTATTTTCATATCAAACATCTCATCATTCCTACTGTTTTTTTCGTGACACTTTTCTTTCTTCTGGAGGATTTGGTATAGGAAAAGGGGTGAGACAGGGATGTATCTTTTCACCATACCTCTTCAATTTATATAGTGAACATATCGTGAGGGAAGCAGGTCTAGAATCGGCAAATGCAGGAGTCAAGATAGGGGGAAAAGAATCGATAACTTCAGCTAGGCGGACGACACAAGCCTTCTTGCAGGATCAAAACAAGGTCTGAAAACATTGCTGGAGAAAGTTAAAAGTACCAATGCAAAAACAAGCAAATGTGAGGCTGGGGAATGAAAAATAGAAGTAGTGAACAATTTCAACTTTCTTGGATCAACCATAGAGCAAAATGGAGATTGTAAAGATGAAATGCAAAGACGTCTGAACATGGCGCGATTAGCAATATTGGGACTACAGAAAATGTGAAAGGACAAAAATATAACATCAACAAAGGTACCATGGACAGAGAGAAGTACCAACAAATCTAGATATACTAGAAGAAGTGGGAGAAAAAATGCCGTTAAGTTCCATGGCACTCAAGCAGAAGCTTTCTTCCTTGGGGCATCGAATGAGAAACAACGGGCTGGAAAAAATCTATAATGCTTGGGAAATGCGAAGGAAAACGAAGAAGAGGAAGACCAAGAACAACATGGCTGGACGAGGTGAAGGAGCCAATAGGAATTACTCATACAGTGAAGGGTTGGAGAAGTCGCGTCATGGTATCGCCAGAAGTTTAACTTGATGGTACAAGGTGGTGGTGACACGGTGTTCTTTCTTCAAATGCCCTATAGTCTTTTACATTACGACCAATGACTACCAAACGAAAACGCCAAGCAGCCGACCTGTCGATCGCAGTCCACCAGCTGTTGCTCGGACAAACTGACCAGCTTCCCCGTCCTCAGAAAGTGTTGTCCCTCGACAGCCCCGGTCGTGGAGAAAGTCCAACACGACCCGCACGAGCCTTGGTTTTTCACCGGAGTTACCGCGCCCTTGGTACGCCAATCGATATGCTCGGGCAGTGGTTCGCGTTGGTGGTCCTCCTCCGCTGGCGACTGGTCGGTAGTGCTGGACTCTTCTGACCAGGTGTCGGTCTTCTTCAGATCTGCACGGAAACCGGTCAAGTTTCGGCGTTCTTCTTCCGCCTGAAACAAATAATGTTAAATGAGAGAGTGTTCGCCTACTTCTGCGCGTCATAACAAAATTTAGTGTTTAAAACTACTTACAAATTTGTTAGTAATAAATATAGTCGCAATAATTTGTATTATTTTAGAAATTAGGTATTCAGTGTTGGCTTTGTGATTGGCAGTAATTAGTTCTCTAAGAATAAGAAGAACCAAGCTGAATTTAAACATTGACATTCACAATTCTTTTAGATACAATATCGATTTCCAAAGCTGACCGTAATTGAAGAAACTTACAGTAGTGTTGGACTCTTCTGACCAGGTGTCGGTCTTCTTCAGGTCTGCACGGAAACCGGTCAAGTTTCGACGTTCTTCTTCCGTCTGAAACAAATAATGTCAAATGAGAGAGTCTGCTCCCCGAATTTACTCGATAACCACATACTCGCTACTCCTGCGCGTCATATTGTTTTATACTACTTACACATTTCTTAGTAGTATAGTAAACACAATAATTCGTATTATTTTAGAAATTAGGTATTTAGTGTTTGTTAGCTTTGAGATTGGCAATAATTAGTATAAGAACCAAGGTGAATGTGAACATTTAAATTCACAATTTATTCGACATTTTCAGATTCAGAAACCATTCACAAAGGGGTACGTAAAATTTTGTAACGAGTTACAGAGAAACAAAATTGATTTAGCAAAACAAACATTCTAAACTGTTTTATTATAAGATCGGAGTTTCCCTGTATCCAAGTAAAGTCTATGCCTTATATTGTTACTGAAGAATACAACATATGACTCCAACTTGAAAATAAAAAATCTCTCCACTTACCAAGTCCAAAAATATGTTGGGCACCAATCGATAACTGACATGGCCATGATTGTATTTGATGTTGTGTTGATGCACGAGAGCCAGATTGTGCTGGAAAACCGCTAAGCGACGATCTTCCTCCTCGTCGGAGTCGTACTTCTTGTTGTAGAGGACTTTGAAATAGACCCAGCCGTACCGCGAGTCACCCAAATCGTGTCTGAGCAGAAAATCTTGCACGTAGGCCTTCAATATGTGGGCGGGCCAGTTGGGTATCCGACGACGGATATCTTCGTCGTGGAATTTTCTATGTTCGCCGGTGTTTCTCAGTGACCAGCTCCCGCCCATCGTGACCATGAGGACCGCACTGATGGCCAAGAACAGCAAAACTCTAGCAGCCGACATGATTGGTCTCTAACTGCAAGGAAGCATGATTGATAAAATATTATTTGGACTGTTTTAACTTTTTCATGTTACTTGCTTAAAAATTGAGTAATATAACATATATAGGGATTTTTATAGAACAAACAACAGCGTAAATGGCGGGAAATGTTTGATTGGAGACAATAAATTGTTAGAAAGACTGGAGGTAGAGTAAGCGTATGGAAGTGACTGTTGGACATTAATGAAGAGAAACTGCATAGCGAAGATGCTATAGAAAAACATGCACTCAAGCAGGACCAACGGCCCTAAAGGAGAAGCGTCGTCTAGTTTTCCCCATTTCTATTGATCATTTGATATAATGTAATTTGATCACATTGTGAAATACATTAAATTTAGATTGATTTTATACTACTATTAGAATTATAGTAGTGTAATAGTTATCTGAAATTTTTTATAATTGATAAAATTATAGTGGTTGAAAAGCAGATGAAACTCGATATATAATCAGTGAGAAGTAGCAAATATCAAGGCAGATAATTACGCATGAAATAAATTTTATTCAGAAGACCGATATGCCTAATCTATATTTAATCTCAGTTTCCTGGACAATAATGTGCATCTGGTGTACTGCACAAATCGGTGATCCACCAGGTGATGTTGCCGATTTTATATTGAAGGGAAACAGATGGAGAAGATGAGGAATGAGGATGCTGTGTGCGAAGTGCCATAAAATGCATTTTACTTGAAAGCAACTACGGGCGGGTTTTCTAGCCTTCCTCTTGGTCAGTATATACAGTAGATCATCAGGGGTGTATTTTCTTCATTTGGAACATAAAAACGGCCAATTCCTGAACAATGCAATTTTGCACAGATCTTCAGCAGTAAATCAATGTCTTTCGGTATTTGAGCCAGATTTTACCGCTTCAAGTACATATATTTTGAAACTTTTCGCTATTCGAAAGAAGCCGCCATTGTTTCCGATTTCAGAGGACAACAACATTCAATGTCAAATACACTAAAAAATGTAGACCTCCGACCAAGCAATTTTGCGTTTAGTGAATTTTGATTATAATTTGCAAAACTAGAACTGGTTCATTAAACGGAAGACAGGCAAATTCTAATTTTATGAAATATCTCACTTTCGTCCTATCTGCTAACTTCTTCTCTCCATCTCACTCTATCTCCTGCATCATCCTCATTATCTCTTTTCTCTTCTGACCATCTCCTTCCATGACATCTTCGGCCTTCCTCTCTCCCTCCATCCACCTCCAATCTCCACGCTCTCCTCACACTCGAATCTTTCTCAGTACGTCTTAACACATGCCCTATCCACCTTAAACTGCCTCTTCCGACCACTTCAATCTCCCTCAACCATATCCTCTCCATCAGCTCACCACGCCTCACCCTGTCAATCGACTTCACTCCACAAATCTTCCTCACTATCGACCTCTCCGCCTCTGAGCCATGTCATCACTGGTCTCACACAGGTTGAGTACATTCTTCCTCTCAGCACCAGCGATAGGCGTCTTCCACACAAACCAGATGACAGCTCTCTGAACCGCAGTGCATATACAGTAAGTAACAAATAATTTCTGTAAATTCGTGTTGTATAACTTCTGTAATGTTGAGGCTAAACAACAAACAATTTTGGTTACATGTACGTCACTTGTTTTTATTACGACCAGTTTGAAATTTAGACTTAGTGAACTTGGGCAAACGACAACATAGAAGATGCAAGACTAAAGCGAATATGAAGCGGTAAATATAGCAACACAACAAACGGAAAGATAAAGCGAGGGTACTCACCAAGAAAATTTCGGGACAAGTCTGATGTTTTCCTGATTCTGGTTCGCTATTTATATAGTCCGCGTTGGATCTGCGACTGAGGGTCACGTGGGAATGAAGAGGGTCAAGGTTCCGCCTCTTCCCTCCCACCCCTATCGCCCCCCCTATGTCTGATGAAATGTTCTGATGCAGTTTCACAGTCATTGTGGTCAGGAGGCACAAAGCCGAGCTCAGTGGTCCATCTATGTGAGAGGCAGGCGGACAGAGGAGTGTGACGAAAAGTGTCCGAAAGTCTCGAGCTCCCTAATGTCGCAACAATGATGCAGAATGCAGAGAGGGGGAGGGGGGCTGTCGACACCGAATCTGTTCTGCACCCATGCACTTAGGAACGACCTCCACTCGGTTGGTTTGGTCATTAGATGACTCACTTGATGCCCGCCACTGCTTGTGACTATAATGGGACGCGATCTTTCGCCCAGTTGAAACCGGACAAGAAATTATACAAAACCGGATGAAACCAGGTTTCCCAATAGTTAAAAGAATTTATACCGTTTTTTCTCTACGTGTGTTAAACCAGCAATAAATATTTGAAAAAAAATTGTTGGGTTGTGCATTAAAGCCTGTAAGTCTGCGTGTTATGGAGAAAATCGATTTTGTTTTGCCAGCATTTCTAATTAGTTAACAAAACAAAATAAGAAATAGCTGGAAAGGCAGTTTGTTAGGGTCAATTTGCCTCAGAGCATCTAAGAATTGTGGATATTTTGCAACAAGCATTCCTAAGCCCATCGGGTTTCAGGAAGACAACCAGGAAAGGAGCAGTATTTGCAACTATTTTTGTAATTGATAGCTTGTTAATTCTTCCATATCATCATCTTCATTACAAATTTCATCGTCATGCTCCTCAAGGCTTTCAATAATGCTCTATGAATGCTCTCCTAATTCTACTCATCCTGTTATTAAATCTGAAAATAGCATCAAATATTTCTTAAATAAATATATTAAACCTCATGTCTCTTCCAGTATTTTTAATCAAATTCTTCATCAGGTTCACAGCCTGGAAAACTGTATGGGTTATACAAAAAATCCAGAAACCCAACTGTCCCTTAAGGCATGTAGTCAGCATGCTTAATACGACTGAATATAATTTGGCTCAATTCTTAATGATATTATTGTATCATGCATCCCTTCGTCTCTAACAGTTTCAATATTGATAGATTTCTTTCTCATGAACTCCAGGCATAATAATAATAAATTTACTGTAGAATCTGAAAATAACCATAGTCTTCCTTTCCTTAATGTTCTGGTTTCTCACTCCTCTCATAGCATTTCATCATCTGTATTTAGAAAGAAAACCTTTTCTGGCTTATCCATGAATTTTAACTCTATAGCGCCTGTTTCTTGGAAACAAAGATTGGTTTATTGTCTTCTTTTAGAGCTTATAAAGTAACCTCTTCTTGGCTTAGTTTCCATAATGAAGTTAGTTTCGTGAGATCTTTTTCAATAAGAATGGTTTCCCTTTTCTGGTGTTTGATTCTGTTGTCAAATCTTTTTCTGTTTTTCTGGTGTTGTCATACCTCTTAAAGTTAAATGTAGGTTCTTTCTTCTTTCCTTCCTTGGTCATCCGCCCTCTACTAATCTGGCAAAGAAGTTGAAGAAGATGACTCACTCACTTGGTGGGGAGATCCAGATGGCCTTTTCAACTGTGAAAGTGGGGTCCTATTTTTCCTGCAAGGACCCAACTCCTCGTGATGTGAAGGCTCGGGTGGTGTATCGTTTCCAATGTCCCGGAGATCAGGACACTATCTATCATTGGTAAAACTAGACGCCATCTGGGACAAAGGATTGCTGAACACCGCAAAAACCCGGGACATATCCGTGACCATATCTCCAAGTGCGTGAAGTGCCAAGACCACCCAGCCGTTGCTTTTCGAGTACTGTAGAAGTGTGCTGGACTGACTGAACTCTCTCCATCAAGGAAGCTATCCAGATTAAGCAGGTGAAACCAAACATGAACACGCCGTTAGCAAATAGTGGTGCTTCATATTTTTTTAAAGTTTTTCCATAAGTTAATTATTTTGTGGACGTTTGAGCATGTCATATAATTCTCAACCTATTTGTGCTCTTGTTTCTTTTTAGTATATTTATTGTTTTCACAGCCATTATGAGTGATTGTTGGGAGTCACAGAGTTAATGTACAACAATACATGCGGTTAATATTTACCCAAGGACAACTATTTTACGAGAATCGAACATTCTTAAGTAGATTTGTCATACAAAAAGATTTTTAAATGTCTAAAAACGGAATATATCAAATAATCTCACTAATAAAAAAATGCAAATTCAACTCCCAATGACGTCTAATATTACTGAGAGACTTCAATGCTGCTACCAGTCAAAATGTCGTCCATCAGAGCGAGGCGAGGAAGGAGTGGAATATGATAAAATGAACGTATGTCATTTGACTGGTTACGTCATTATGTTACGCAAATTGGACGGAAACGTATAGGTGTACGGTGGGAAGACATGTGTATGTCCCGGAATTGCGTCAAATCATTCTGCATGCTTCTCCCATAGTTTTTTCACAGAATATGCCAAAACTCTGTTGAAAAGAACATCATGTTTTCAATGTAGATAAATAAAAATATATGTCATACTAAAATGATATATGAACATATGACAAATTATCATGTCAGGTTTTAACAGAAAAAGCAAAATTTCCAGCGCAATTTATATTCTTCGAAAATTGAAACACAGAGTTTCGGCACGCAAAGAGTATAAAAATTACTGTTTGTTCACCAAATTTCCACCATCACCATCTTGACATTTCTTTTCGATTTCATCCTTCAGAAATGGTGGAAGTTGGTGTACCGACGTTTACTGGCCGAATATCGTGTACTCGCGAGGGCCACAATCGATCTGTGTCCAGCCATTGATTGGTTGAATGACGGTCTCTATCAATATAGTCATTTTACGCCTGAGCCCAGTAAATCGTCCATTCGGCCAGGGCGGCCATCAGGCGCGCCACACAACAAGACATCAAGGCTGCTGGGGGCCATCATCGCGAGCGGTTCCGAAGTCCCCAAGGCCCTGACACGGACGGAACACAGGTCGCCGTCCACCAACTCTGGTTGGACCAGTCCCCTATCACGCTGGAGTACCTATTCAGCGTCGGGCGCCTCGACTCCCCCGACTGCCCGGTGTGCAGGATTCCCGAAACAATTGTCCACCTGCTGGGTGACCAAGCACGAATGGACATTTATGGCCCGGGGGCCACCCTCCGGACCATCCTACTTTCCCTAAACATCTTGGTGCTGTACCTTCGGAGTATGGGGCGCCTGATGCCCCCGCCTATATCCGGCCAGTAGGCTAAGCAGGCGTGCGATGAACAAAGAAGTAGAAGAAGAAGAGTGTAGTAGTATGCGACAATTCGAGCTGAAATGAAGACGTCCTTGATGTAATTTTGGATACGTCATAGCATCACTATAAAAGGATATATGTGTCTTCTGTACGTAACGCTTATGTTCTGAGTTGATTTTTTGTTCGACGTTTGAGATTTAGTTGTTTCAGATTGACGTGGCCTAAATAACTAATAATCGAAGAGAAAACTAACTGGCTTCCATAAATCTATTTATGAGGCATATGTTTCGCTGCACTTACAGCATATTCAGCGAAGCTAAAACATAAATTGGAACAGGAAAGAAATAAAAATGTCAAATGAAAACACAAATATTCATGACATAACAAAACGCTTAAGGTTATTTAACAAAAATTGTTAAACAGGAGTAAACAATATTCAACTGAGAAAAAAACTTTGATGAAATAATTATGCACCACTATTGGTAAGTGTCCCATTTAACGAAGGTTGCGAGTTCCAGATATATTTGGAGATCGACAGTAATTTGTGATCATTTTTTCTAATTAAGTTTTCGTTTTACACATAGGTAGGTTTGAACTACTCATAGTAGTATGGCATGTAACAGAGCTAAAAACATATTTTTTTAGTGCCGAATTCCCAAAGATTGCCAAATATTAATTATATCAGTAGTGATTTTTTAGGAATTTGGTTTCAATTAAAATTTGATATGATGAGGGGAGGTGAGGAAAACGCATCATTGAACTCAACCGGTGCTTGTTCTATGTCCAAGAGGAACGCAAGAAAATCCTCATCGATCAATACTGTTTTCACTGGTACCTTTGTCAGTGGCCATCACCTTAACTCAGTCACCACCCACATTGTTGTACTCTTTGCCAAATTCATTAAGATCGGCGATTTGATAGACTCTTCAGTTTCATTGCAGAATCACCCATACAGACGATGCTTCATTGTCCAGTTCTTCCAAATCCAATCCTTCCAATAGAAAATCGACAATATCAAGTCAAATATATAGATCATTTTTGTTACATTTTCTTGGCCACCAAACTGTGATTTAGATCGAGTATCGTAATTAACTGATTTATCCTCTATATTTCTAGCAATTGTATAAATTTATGGATTTTACGAAATGTCTATAAAATATACCACATGATCAATAAAGATGGTCGTATAATAAAAAAGAACACATTATGGTAAAACAGTTGATGTTATTCTAGTCTGCCAGTTGGCGGTCTCTGGTTTGCCTTTTGTCTTTCCTCATTGTCAATAAAATAAGTGATAGTAATAATTTCATATCAGCATGTACGAATAGGAGAACATGTCAGTGGTCCGAGGAATGTTACATCTGGTGTTCCCCAAGGTTCTGTCCTTTGGCCCCTTCTATTATAATCTCGTTGCTGGCTCATACTGACCGTTAGGAGAAAACTGTCACCCGTTCAAATATGCGGATGATACGAACCTGGTCTTCCCATTGTTCGACGATATGGCTGATGAACATATTTAAATGAACATGAGCATCTCGTTGAATGGTCCACAGAAAACAATCTCATTCTGAATCAGAATAAACGTTTTATGCTTATTATTCAAAGCACATATTTATGGTGTAAACACTGCTGGTAATTTGAATATTCTCGGTGTATATTTGAACAAGAGACTCACTTGGGATACCCATATGGAACATATCATCAAAAGTGTAACAGAAAACTTTATGCCACTCGTGTTTTCAGAAGAAACTCTTATCCACAGTGAGTTATGTTCTGTGTACATTGATCTTATAAGATCACTCCTAGAATGCTGCTGTCCAGTTTTTATGTCCTTAAATAATCATTTATCAATTATATGTGAAAACGTTCAGAAACGCGCGCGTCGAATTTTTTGTACGTCATGCGATCTTGGTGTTGTTTGTGTACCTTCGTTAACAGAACGTCGTTTTCGTTTGTCTACTGAATTGTTTCAATTGATTGTCAGCGAAATCTACCCAATTTTTCTGATAGCAGACCTGGCCTTGTTATTGTACCTTATTGCTCCAATAATAGGAGGTTAAACTCGTTCTTTATGTTTGTTCTATCAATGCCTCAATTTAATTTTATGTTCTTGTTTCCATTATCAGTTTTTTTGCTTTAATAAACACTATTATTATTAATTGAGCTTTCAACCGGATATTTACTTACATTATTGATTATTGCTATTTTGATGTACCCGAAGCTATAGCTCTGCTGTGCCATTATATAAACTACTGCTAACTTGTTAACTGTTGATGCTTTTAATACATTGAAAGGAAACTTCCAGTGTGATTCTAGCTATTGACTTTCCTGACAAACCTCTAACAATATAACATTATAGAATTAAATGGAGCACAATAGACTATTCAAGAGATTCACAGTGAGCACTAAAAGAGGTAATTATTTAGATATTTGAATACGTAAAATGCTAATAAAAATGATATATGAATTCTACTCAAAGAGGTTGGAATAAGTATGCTAGAGTAGACATGTTCGTTTAAAGATAAAGGATTTCCGTGTAATTTGGTTGAATGTCCTCTCAACCAATCAGATGCGACGATTTTCTGTTTTAAAAATAGCAGCTCAATTTGGTAGCCATGAAGGTTAGTGATTAATTTTCCAATACAAAGATAGAACAAATTCTCGTTTCATTCTGTCTGTGTCTGTACAGTTTTTAGAAGCTAGTTGTCATTTTGCAAAAAGAACTGACCTGAAAAAATATTATCCCTTCTGCAAAAAAACACCCCCAAACCGAAATTGCATGTTTTGGCGCAGGTGTCTACTCTAGTTGATGTATTCAAACCACATTTGATTCTACCACAAATTCCCAGTTCACGTGTACGGAAACAATTCACTCCTGCTCTCGGCTCACTCCGGAATCGGATAAAATATACAAAAATAAAGACCAAAGTGACCTCATCAAACCGAACATATGCAACTATACAATGTAGAAATCCAAGCCGTAGTTCAATGGACAAAATATGCAATCCAGGGAATATTTTAATTAAACCGGGAAGTAAATTGCGCAAAAGGGGGGGGAATTTGAGGAGAAGACTGAGGACAAAAAAAGATTTTACTATATTGTTAAATTTGATATCATTAGATTATATTTCTTCTATACTTGTAGAGTAAAATATATAAACATTTAAAATAAAAGGCAAGAATGTTATTTATATACGGAGTGTTCCAAACAACTTTTTTTTATATACGCAAATAACTTTTGAACAATAAGGAATATACTGTATAAAATGGTTTTCTGCAATTTGTAGTAAACATCCGTATAACTTTTAGATGATATGAAATTTAAAATTCCGAGAGAGACGAATATGGACTAACGATTTGCGAGCAGGACATTCATCAACAGCGGCACGGTGATTCAGTCTATGGAAAGATGTCTCGGCAGCATTCTGGATGTGACACATTCCTATATGGTCCAAAGCAGAACATTGGCATCACTGAGAACAGTTATTGGCATTCCTCTTCTCTCTTTCCGCAAGTCAATCAAGTTTTCATTTTCTCTCAATTTTTGAGAGAATACGACGACCATCTTGTACGCATCACTACTTGCCGGACAATTAATGTTATTACGACGTCTCCAAATATTGGAAAACCTCTGAAGCCGCTGAAGAGCTTCGTTGGTTTTTTTTAATAATGTTGTACGCTTGTTAATTAGCGTGTTTAAACATGCAAGTGTAGGAAATAAATGACATTAAATGGTCTATTTCTTAATTGAGCAATTAGTAATTTCACATCTGTGTAAATTGCTAAGTTTTTTTTGTGCGAAAGAATGATATGTTGATTGGATATTATCAAATCTCCTTAGGAAATAAATATTTTATTACGATTTTAAAGTTAGACTTCTCCTCAAAGTTGACTATTTCAACAGATATACGTCGCGATATGAATTTGTGAATGTTACATAGAATTGTCCTCCTATATGAATCATCTACATGAACTGCGAGTTTCATGCATATGAGGTACAGTGTGAAGCATGCTGTTGTGTAGCTTTGACTGATTAACTTAGCAGAACCCCGTCTGGATTCTGTCCGGGATAATTACCCACAGTGCGTGCTGGGCACGAGCAGTGGAGAATTGGCGGAGAGGAAACCCAGT
This sequence comes from Nematoplana nigrocapitula, assembly GCA_032274565.1. Taxonomy (NCBI): domain Eukaryota; kingdom Metazoa; phylum Platyhelminthes; order Proseriata; family Nematoplanidae; genus Nematoplana; species Nematoplana nigrocapitula. The sequence continues at coordinate 1,825 of JAUYWV010075672.1, read as the reverse complement.
CGTGGGAACGGTCGTCAGCGCTGCCAAACCATGCAGCATGCTGTGCACATGATGAATAGGTTTTATTAATTCAAAATTAACTATGTGTGCAAAGTCAACTGGATTAGTACGTATAGGCTTTGACCGTGGCTTCAATAGCTAGTCTATCGGGTTATTTTCAACTACATTTTTAGCCAGCGCGAATAGGATAGGGTTGCTTCTCTGTTCTGGGATTTGCGTTTGAGAGCTACTACTGTGCATACAACTGTAAACTTATCTACGGCGCATATGTGGATTCTTTCAGCATTTAACGCAAATGTTAATTATTGCTAATATTTAAAGCTCCCTGGCTTCTTTGCAAATGAATCTTAACAAAAAGCATAACCAATGCATACTATTATACAGCTGTCACATTCCATTTCACCTTTTTTTAATATACTGATATAGCGCTGCAGCAAACGCCTACTACACATTTCAAACTCCAAATTCAGTAGTATCGATTAGTAGTAATAGCATTTTTAAAGGTTTTGACTGCAACTTCTACTATATGCTGTAGATTATTATTTGAAATAACTTTTTAATTTTTATTAATTATTTTATAAAAGAAATAAAAACTTTCAATTTAAACCAGGTAAAATCATCCGCAGGAACCTACTGATTCCAAATTTGCCCTCACTTTTGCTGTGTGGGATCAACCGTTCAAAATTGATGCCCAGACACACACAGACAACTCTATTATATAGAGATACAATTTATAAAACAAAATTGTAAATAATATATCAGCAAATATTTTAATAATTGACCACCACATTTGAAATGAAATTGTTTTTTAATGTCACAATAACGTCTCCCAAAAATGAGGAGGCGGGTGTAGTATTAGGTAAATCCAAAGGTTTTGTCCATGGTGAACAGTTAAATTTAAATTCATTTATTAGTTGTCTATATAGCAAATTATTAATGTTTAAAAGGCGCAACTTCACCATTTCCATTTTCCCACGAGTGGATCGCGGCGTTTTTAGGCACCAACGTCACACGAACGTTGTGTACTGTGCAGTAAATATATATCAAAACACATGACGCAGTCACATAAATTAGGTTCAGGCGAGAAAAGAGGCCCGTTTAACAAGAGTTGCAAATCAGTGCAGTGCCAAATACTCTGCGCATATATCACACTGTCCAGTTGAATTAACAAAACTGATGGCGGATCCCTGCACCGTTTTCTCATCAGAGCTTTCATAAATTTATTGGCTCACTGTTTGGGGACGTTGGATAGATGAAATCGGTCACTCAACCAAAAGCACACACTAAGCTGGGTATTTTTTTATTCTTGTTGAAGTATATAGACCCAATTTTCATGAACTGAACTAATAATCTCATAGGAGGTAAAATCGATTATCGATCATATCGACTAAGTTACTACGGATTCGTATTGAAAAGTGGTAATACACATAAAAAAATCGTAAACAACAAGTCCTAGTATTTAAAATGTCGTACTCATAAAATATTAAACCAAAAAATATATTCTTCTTTCTATAGAGCATTAATAAGTTCAAGCTTCTGCCGTTTCTCCAATAAGCGCGTTGACCTTTGAAATAATCTTTTTTTGAAAATAACTGATTCAATGACAATTTGTACACTCTTAGCCGTTCGGTGAACATCGGTAGGCATGATGGCATAAGTAAGGCGTAAACTAAATTCAAAGCTTATTTAGAGATTTCCATGTGGAGGACAAACTATATGAATATTGACCCGCTGTAAAATTAGTTAACTCACCAGCTCCTATAAGTGATTGTGAATATAGTTCATTAATTTAAAAGAAAATTTTGGTTTAATGTTTAGACGACTT
>JAUYWV010075561.1:0-15623 GCA_032274565.1 Nematoplana nigrocapitula | reverse complement strand
AGTTGGGCGGAGAACAGCTGCAAGGTAATGGTTGAACATTACACCCAAGTGTTGGATTCCGCCATCGCTGCCCTTCGCGACACCGCTGGTCTGAAGTTGCTCTTCAAGACTTCACAGTGCCATGGAAGGGCGCTATATACTGGATGCGGAACTGCTTTGATAAGAAGATGCGGAATGAGACCATTACAAAATCGATTGCCCATCATCTTCAAGAGTTCTTCCCCTTTCTCAGAGAGTCTCCTTCTGATAGACTGGACACGCTTTTGTCTGTCGAACAACCGAATTCCGGTCAAGTTCGCAATTCCCTTAGTTACTACTTCTGCGAGTTTATTTCATGAATTCCATGCCACACAGACTGCATCTCTTGATTTTTCTCTTGCGGTCACGGACGAGGTAGCGCTGATGTGCAGCACCAAGTCCACGTCAGTATAGTTCGCCTCATCACGAATGACACCTATCTATACATATAGACCGATAACTTTGACGACGTTCTTAAAGTTCAGCGCTGCTCACTGAACAATCCGATCTTCAGGTATCTGCATGACGACCGCATGACGACAATTTTTCTGTGTCTCTCGATATCGACGGTGCTTTTTCCCAGGCTACTCTCACTTTGCATCCTGAAGGATTGACGAGTGAAGCTCCTTGTGATTCAGAGGACTCTGTGGTGAGCTGTAGCAACTCTGTGCCTGTGCAGTGTGCTCTGAATTCCATTAGTGGTTCTCAAGGTTACTCAATGACTCCTAATTGTGCTTATCGGAACATTTCTTGGAAGCTTCCTAGAATTAAATAAAAGTTTGTTATTATCGGTGATGGTAACATTTTTGAATTTGGTACTTGTTCTTTTATTCTGATATTCCGCACTTCATTCTTTTCCTTCTCTAAAAAATTCCAATCTTGTTACTATTTTAGAGAAATATAACACGTTCCTTCTCCCTCTGTTGAGACTGTTATCATTAACTGCCCAAGATATCTTTCCTTTTCACAATATACAGTAGATACCCAGTCTTTGTACACTAACATCCTTACAGACAAAGGTATTGATTGTGTACGAACTGCTCTGCGAGATAATCCCGATCCATCACGTCATGATGCAAGCATTTTATTAAACTTCTCACATTATGCCTGTACATAAACGATTACACTTTCATTTTTCAATGACACTACCTATCTTCAGACATCTGGCTGTTCTATGGGTTTCGTTGTCGGTCCATATATAAACATATACCTTACTGTTTGGGAAAAGAAAACGTTTTATTTGGCTAGTAAAAGACCATTCGTCTCCTACTGTTACATAGATTACTGTTTTGGGGTATTTGGTGTCACAACATAAATGATTTCTACTCTTATGTTTCCCTTGTCAATAGCATTAATCCCAGCATTCAGGTTAATGCAGAAGTTTCTCCAGAGCAAGTTAACTTTCTTGATCTCTCTGTTTAATAAGGGAGATAACTTCAAATCAAAGGATTACGTAGATTACAAGCTGTTTCGGAAAGGCACTGATCGTGCCGACAACCTTGTCGACACAGCCTCCTACTTCGACCAGGGAGCCGTAACCATCGATCTCAACTCGGCGAGGAATTTTATCAAGCGACACATTATAGCGCCACGTCCGCCTGGCAAACCAATACGCAAGTCGCTCTCACCCTGGTTCCGGGCCGCACCGATGGAAAGCAGTGTACCATCTCGGCGGTCAACCTACACCTGGAATGTACCAACCACCAACTTTGCACAGGGACGTCTCTACTTGTGCGGCAGACCCTGCAAAACAGACTGATCGAGCCACAGATGATCTGTGCACTAACTGCGGGGATAAATTGGAACCGCCGAGCTCCTCCTATGTGAGTGCCTGGCTTAACAACTCCGCCTCTGGGGGTCTCTATGAGGCCGTGGACGATGAACTCAAAGTCTACGAATTCCTAAGGCAGGTCGGGCGAACTGTCGGGGGAAATGTATAGCTTGCCTTTATCCGCGACGCGCGGGAATAGAGTGCGAAGAAGACGAAGAAGAAGACCACGTGTAAAATATCTAGACATCTTTATGTGAGCCAAAACTAAGAAAACACAATAGCATAATTATTCAGAAAGTGATTATCAAATGCATAAATCTTTAGATAATTACATTTTCTTCTGAAGATTGTCCTAAATTAACAAACAGGAAATGTATATTCATGCTAAAACATTTAAACAGACATTAATGGAAAACAAAACAAATTTACAATAAATAGTTTTTTAACGTTATACTGTAGATATCTGTATTGAATTTCTGGTACAGTACATTTATAAATTCCTCAGAGCTACATTCTATAACATTTAATTCATCTTATTTCTGTTTAAATGCATAACTTTATAGTGACCTTAAACTCGATTTATTCAATTTTTCTGGTATTGACGTAATGTTGCAAACTGTAAATCATATTATTAGAAGAAAGTCAATTATTTTAGCGAGTTCTTCACCTAGAAGAAGCGAAATATTGTCAAGAGGTGTACGTATAAATTTTCAAGTCACTTTTGCTCAATAAATTGCATAAATCATTTTGTGACACATCTGAATGTATATTATATGTAAACACTGAACAGTTACTTTAGGTTAGGGCCACTAGATTTAGAATGTAGAATAACCGTCACATGGTTTCTACGCCTCATGTTAAACTAACGAAATTTCTAAATTTGAGGAAAGTCAGGGAATTTATAACAAAAATCTTGGAATTGTGATAAATTTCCTTGAAAATTGATCAAAACTTTAGAATATTTTAAATTTTGTTTTGGTGAATGTTACTTTTTAGTGTTGGAAATTATTTCACTGTATGTTATATAAACAATCATTGTAAAAATATCAAATCTGATTTCTGTATAACTAAAAAATATACATATTATAAATGTCAATTATCAATGATAAACACACTCTCAATTAGTATTATTGCCATATAATTGATACTATACCAATTATATTTACCAAATTAAAAAGGTTCTTTAGCACTTTTTTGGTAGTTCTCCCACTTTTTTTCATGAACCACTCACTGCATTTTGGTGACCCGATAACCCTCACCACTATAAACTATATGGAGGTAATGTGGTGCCTTACCAAGCAACTTAATAAAAGAGAATGTGACATCTATCGTACTTATTTGGATATCTACCTTTTGAAATTTATGTGGTACCAGTGCTATGGCCAAGATCCATTTCAAAATCTCTTGGAGCATATTTGTGGAGTATATCTACTCACCTTTGTGACTTTTGGGCACCACTTTTTATATTTTCCATTCTAGAGTCCTCGGTATATATATTTTTTATTAAAAATAAACTTTGGAATTTAAAAATATTTTTTGGAAAAAAATATGGAGAACTACCAAAAAAGTGCCATTTTTTATAGGAAATATTACCATTAATATATATTTTAATTAAATTGCATGATATATATTGATGGAATAAAAGTAGATTGACTTACTAAACTTGACAAGTCTTGGTCTTTTATTTATTCTAATTCCTGTAATTGCCAGTAGTATTTATGACAAAGTATCCAGAGAAATTATTTTTGGAAAATCATAGAACAATTATGGAAATCCATTTGTCATCAGAAAAATATTTTTGCAAAGCCTGTTTTTTCTCTAGTAAATTGTTAATTTAGTCTTGAAATTGTCATACTCATGGATACTGACCTTACACTATATCTACACATTTTAGAAAAGTAGCACCTTACCCCAGACAGGGCCCTTTGTCAAAGGATATGTCTCTCATGATAGACCTGGTTTTTCTAATATATGTGGTACTATTTGTAGTACATTAGTCTTGCCAACATACAAGTTATGATAAGGCAACTCTGATCTTAAATCCCCTTGCTGCTTTACATACTATGTCTCTGGACAGAAAAAGGCTAGGAGAAGGTAGCTCCATTCTGAAATTGACTTGCTACATTGCAGGATATGCCTTTTCAGGCAAAGGCTTGCTGATGGAAAACCCTAAGACCAAACCATTGGTTAAGGAGTGGTGTCTGTAATGGGAGTTTGTGCATGTGTGAAAACGAAACTCATTCAAGTTTCCCGCCTTGAATGCGTGACATTTATCGACTAAGCCCTAACAGACAAGCGGAATGCCACAAATGTCATCGACAGGGACACATTTTCAAGGTTTGCCGGTCGCAGGAGGTCAAGCCGAAGTTCGTATTCAAGAATCAGTCCACAGACGAGGAAGTGAATGTGCTAACTTCTTCAATGGAGCGATACAATCAGCACATATACCAACCTGTCTTGTTCAAGAATGGCTCTATCAAACAATTTGTGGTGGACACAGGAAGTCCTATTACCTTCATGCCAGTCTCCGACCTGAAGGACGTTGGCTTCACGGCTAAGGACCTGGCTCCCATTTCCTGCACCATCAAGGGCATCTCAGGACACAACCTGCCTGTCCTGGGAGAAGTGGTTATGCAAATACGAGACTCTATACAAGGAAATGAGGGCATGGTCAGCCTGATTGTCACTAAAAGTGTGCCTAATGTGCTTGGTCTGGATGGACTGCGGCACTTCAGATCAAGGTCTCACTGGCCACATCAGCTGAGGGAATACCTGCACATATTCGAAGCTTGATTCACAAGTGCAGTCAACTCTCGGGAGGGATGGATATCAAACCCGTGCACTTGGAGGTCACATCAGAGCCAGTCTTCCGCAAAGCCCGACCAATCACGTACATTCTACGACCAGTGGTGGAGCAGAACATTGAGGACCTGGTTCAACAAGGCACTCTCTGCCCTGTCGAATCAAGCGCATGGGCGACTCTAATAGTCACGCCTCTGAAGGAAAATGGGCAACCCAGAATGTGGCGATTTCTGGGTCACAGTCAATCCACACATACAGCAAGAGGCTACCACAACTCTGGAGTTAGAAGACATGCTACAAGGCCTAGAGGGATGCAAGTACTTTTCAAAGATTGACCTGACCAACACATTCCTACAAATACCTCTGGACGAGACTTCAAACACCTGCACTACAATCCACACGAGGGGTTTATATCAATACAATTTCCTTCCGTTCGGGTTATCGGTCTCACCCAGTATCTTTCAAGGTGTCATTGATCAAATCATCAAAGGAATTACTGGAGTACAGGCGTACCAGGAAGACGTCATCATCTTCGGGAAGACGATCGAGGATCACCATACATTTCTGCGGCTGCTTCTGCAAGCACTCTTGCGGTCCAATGTACAACTCAACAGTCGGAAGTCGTTGTTCAACGTGGCGAAGATCAAGTACCTGGGGTACACCGTTGATGGTCGAGGGTTTTCGCCATATGTGGATCGGGTCCAAGCAATACAGAGGGCACCCAAGCTAACCACCAAGGAGGAATTGAGGTCGCTGATGGGGTTTCTCCAATTCTACAGCCGATTCGTGACGACCAACTTCTCGGATCTGGCACGTCCACTTTTCGACCTCATTGGTTGAGACGATTTCGTGTGGACAACGGAAGTAGACGTGGCTCACAAGACGATGATGAATACTGTTCTACATGGCAAGGTCCTACAAAGCTTCCAGATTGGGTCTCCATCGGAACTGACTGTGGATGCCTCAGACTACGCTTTGGGGGCTGCATTGGAGCAGAAGGGTCGACCGGTCCTTTTCATTTCCCGGAGACTCTCCAAGGCGGAACAGAACTACAGTCAAACGCAGAAGGAGGCTCTCGCTATCTTCTGGGCGGTCAGAAGACTTCACAAGTATCTTTTTGGATCGAAGTTTACTATCATCACCGATCATCAGGCGTTGCAGCACATCTTCCGGCCAGACGCGTCAATCGGGAAGGCAACCTCAGCGATGCTCCAACGATGGTCCCTGGAACTCTCAGCGTATACCTACGAGATCCAGCACCGTCCTGGGAAGCAGATACCCCAAGCCGACTTCCTGTCCAGGCACGCCTATCACGAGGAACCAAATCAGGAGACACAGACGGCTCTCCTCACCAACCCACTCCCAGTCAATCGCAATCTACTAATCAAGGAAACTAAGTCGGCATACGGACCGATTCTCTCAGCCCTCCACAATGGCTGGTCACTGTCGGCGAAGAAGAAGTTTCCGTGATCTACGCTGGATGAGATGTTCTGACCAAGACCGCGGATGGAGTAATTCTGCACAATATTGTGGTCATCCCACCTGCCTGTTGGGTGGTCCTTCTGCGACACCTGCATGGCGGTCATCTGGGACGTGTATGATGAAGTCGCTGGCACGTCTCCTATGTTGGTGGCCCTCGCTCAAACAGGATATCATAAACTTCGCCAGGGAATTCGACAAATCCAAGGCCAAACCCCGCAACTAGACGAACTGGAGACATGGCCAAATCGCTATGCCTCAAAGCAGCGAATTCATGCTGACTATTGCAGTCCATTTCTGGGGAAGTATTACGCACTGGTCGTGGAGGACGTGTACAGCAAGTTCAAGGGTCGCAACCTCAGGTCATCAGCCAACCTGGACACTATCGAGGTCACTTTCTTCCATGGCAACAACACAAGGCCGTTCTGAGGCCTGATCCTGGGCTGTTTGGGAACCACATGTTCCATGTCATGGACCGGGCAGATGGGTCTACTCACAGACGACACTTGTACCAGATCCGTATCTCAGCACCCTCAACCGATTCAGGACAACCTCCGGTCGCTCTTCCTTTGGGTGAAGAACTCCCAACTCAACCTCCAATGGCAACATCCACCCCTCGTCGGCAGAACCCGATCGATCCAGACACTCCAGCTGAGGAGACACTTCCGACTCTTCTGATGACAGAAGCCACTCCTCCACGACGCTGCAGATGAGTGTGGAGACCTAGTAAATTCCGCGATCAAGCTGAGAGGGAGGAGTTGTAACGGGAGTTCGTGCATGTGGCAAAACGAAACTGAATTCAAGTTTCCCGCCTCGAACGAATGTGTTGTATTGACTAAGCCCTAACAGACTTTGGTATAGTTTGTTAGCCTCATGTTTTCATAAGGTATTCTGGTTATATTTATTAATGGTTCTTGTATATCTTGTTTATCTACATCAATGTAAATGTTTGTGAATTGTTCTAACTCTAACCTATATAAGGTGAGATGTTTCGCTGAATAAACACAACCATTTCCTGCTACCTACGACTTCTACCTTTATTTACTACAGAATCACTAACTTTAATCAAATGCCATAGTAAAAATGAGAAAAATATAAATAGAACAAATAACCTTAAAATTTGTAAATCTAAAATATAGAAAAAGTTAAGAAAGCCTTTCAAAAAAGAATAAGAAATAGCTAAAATAAAAAATAAAATGATATGGGAAGTTATAAAAAAGCTCACTATATAAAACATAGTCAAATGAAAAGCAAACAATAATAACAAATTTCACGTATATATGTGAATTATACTCGAATTTCAAATTTAGCCACTTTCAGTTGAATAGCCAGTGTAAAAATGAGTGGTAAAAAGCAAATTATAGCTGCGTTAAAGATTTTACAAAACATTTGATCAAGTGACTAAGCCATAAAATGGTGAAAGCTTTTGTCTTTTAACAAAATCTACTCATGAGGCTGCAAAAAGCTCTATGTGCGCTCTTAAATATAATTAAAGAAGAATACCAGAAGATTTGATTAAAAGATAATTTAGAAAAAAGTGTTAACTTCTTTAGCACAGATGATGATGATGATGATGATATAGAGGTTAATGGTATAAAAATACTCGATAGCATTTTAATATTTAGGTATTAAAATAGGAAATGGAAATAATATTTTTAAAGGATACATAAAAGAAAAACTAAATAAAGCTATCAAAATATCAGTTCTGGGTCCATAACATTTTATTAGATAAGACTTACATAGCTAGAATATGAAAATGTTTTTGGAAAGGAGTCATATTGCCCACTATTCTCTATGGAATGCAAATGTGCAAGTGGTCTTAAGCAGAGAATAGTAAATTAGATGAGATACAAATGACAATAATGGAACAGATTTTAAATATGCCAAAAAGGACACCTAATGAGGAAATAGGTATCAGCTCCTATCAATATAGGGATATTAGTATGAAGTTAGGACTACTGCAGCATATACTAAAAATACATATAAATTAAAAACTTGGATGTTGAAGGAATGGGATAAAAGAAATCAGCAGATTGAAAAATGTAAGGAATATATGGATAAGATTTGTTTGAAATTAGATGAGCTAGAAATAATAGATAGGGACAGTTTAAAAAGAAAAATCAAGGCTAAAGAAACAACTGACTAGAGAGTAGTAATGGAGATAACAGGGGATTTATTATATTTTAGAAAAAGCAAAAATAAGATCAAGGAAGACAGATTATGGAAAACTAATAGTAGAGAAATGATTATCCAGCTTTTTCAGAGTGGAGCCATCTCTTAACAAATGCGATGAAATGTAATACTGAAGATGAAAAGCTAGCCAAATATGTAAGATGAAAGAAGACATTCTGCATGTCATGCTATAGTGTCAAAATTATAGTGAAATTAGGGATAAATATCATATAAATAGCAATAATTATAAAATAATTAAGTTTTTTAGTATTTGTAACAAAAATAACAGAATGGAGTAATACATGGATGATCTTTTTGCTGTGAGATTTGGGTCCCGCGATTCCACAGGCAAACCAAATGGACTGCTCAGATGTGCGATTTCTGCATCTGCCCTAAAACCCCCAAAAGCCCTTCCATTTTGCTTAACTTAGAGTGACTAAAATAAAGACCTGACCTGGCCTAGGTCACATGATGATAGGAAACATCTTCATTCAAATTTCGTTTTACATATTGCTAAGCAGAAATGACAATGTCCTCTTGGTTAGTACTATCTGTCACACTATTTCCTATAATTTCTCACTACTACTTATTGGGCCCTCTTTGTAAGGACATTTCTCTGTTTGACAAAGTCGATTGTCAATCCCTTTAATTCTGGGCATTTTGCATGTCTCACAGCTTTGTTTACCATGCCATGTCATTGTGCAACAACCTGACTGCTAAGCTATATGACACAATGAAAGCACATGCATCCTTCTGCAGCTTCTGTACCTCTTCATAAAAATCTTCCATCAAGATTTCCCTCTCCTTCCACCCAGAACTCTTCCCTCTTCACCAGTCATAAATCCCATGACCTCCCCTGATGCACCACATTTTCCACATATACCATCCATTTCTAGAGCCACCCTTGTGGTGTCGCTTTCTTTCCATTTCTTGTTTTCAGACTCTGTGGATAATCAGAAATAGACTCGAAAATTCACACAGCATCGAAACCTGTAGATCTATGTTAAGTGCAGCAGTAGAATTTCAAAGAAAAAGACCCCTTATGCAAATCCAGTTACTTTCCGACTATCTGAGTGATCTTCCTCTCTATAACTTCAACCATTGAGAAAGCCGCCTCATAGAGAGTAGTGGCTATATTTGTCTAGGCAGCAAGCTGATATGATCCACAACAAATTTTAACTTTCCAGTAAGACTTCACTGGTTAATACTTTCAATTCTGCTTTACCTGACCTATATCTATATCACGATGCCGATCTGTCACAGGAAAGTTGCGCCATCTATCTCTTGCCACATGTGCATCATTCTTGCTTACAGTTAAGTCAACCATAAATTCTCATCTTGACATTCCCGAGTTTGATACGATTCTTAGGCTTCAGACCCCACAAAAGGATTTCCATTACCATCACAAAAGCACAGGAGATATGGTGCAACTAATAGGAGACTCACAGGCTCTGTTGTGTATTTCGTTTTAGTGAAGTGCAACATCATGAACCTGTTTTAATTTTTGTTTTATGATTTAATTGTTATGATGCAATGTTTCCCACTCATTGAATATATATTTTGATCATAATATCAGAATTCCATATGCGTAATGGAGAAAAGAAGTTCTTCTCCAGTTTTCTTGAACTTTGTCCAATTCTGTGCAATATTTAGTAATTTTATCGATTCTTTTAATAACATAAAATATTGGAAAGCGTACATATTTAAGATGTCTGTGGTTTGTTTGGACAGTTCCCAGTCTGCGCTTCAGTCGGACCACAGCAGCTGCTATAGGCTATGTCTGATGCTGAGTACATGAGAGACCCCATCCTTGTCGATCTGGTTGATAAAGCTTGGCGCGAAGACGTGATACCTTACGAGGACATTCGAGTGAAGCCCTGTCATCTGCCCGACCTCGATCCGGACAGTGCAGAGAAGCCGCAGGCCGCCGACGACCCCGAGGAGAAGTGGACAGATCTCAATCTACAATACCTGATCAATCAGTAGTTGGCGGATGATGCTGTGGCAGAGTCGTTGGTTGAGTGTGCTGAGTCGAGCCGAGAAGCTGGTCGGATGTCCGGCCTCCCTGTTCAACCTGCATTTCCTCCTCAGTGACGAGCTGTCCAGCATGGCTGTCCAGGTGCGCAAGTTGGTCGGAACGCGGCATCCACTCCTCACTACTGCCAGGAGTCTTCTGGGCAACAAGAACGGAATTGCACAGACTCGGGGACTTGTCATCCTGCTGATCTCGCGCGGTATCGCCAAACAGGTTGGTATGAAATTAGTAGATCGTGAAACTTTTCGTTCACACTTTTTTCCCTGTTTAATCAATTACTTTTGCGTTAATAACTGATTCACTACTGACTGGTGGTCGTTGTATTTATGAGAGCAGAGCAGGCGGAAACCTTATAATGATCGAACGGAAATCCCGCTAGTGCATATTTGATTTATTCTGTCACGTCAGTTTAAAGTTGCTCCGAGAAAGTGACTAAAAATTGTTACTGCCGCTTCTGATCACTTGCCATTTACATCACGCATTCATGGGTCGCATTGAGGGAGAGCGAGAATGAAACTATCAAGGTTTTGACTTTTCTGTGTTGGCGCTGGTGTGAGATCAGTTTCAGAGCTCCTCATCCAGTGGTTACCACCCCCATCAAATGACTGTGGTGCGCCACTCTGATTAGTTGATTGATTTTCTTTCCAAAAATTGCATGTTCGAAACGATGTCTACCAGTAGACCGGTTTCGGACACGTACCACAGCGATCAGTAGTCGAACTACATTACTTATGTAGCTACTAGATCATAAGATCACTTTTCGAACATCCTGGTTGTCACTGGCGTATGGGTTCCAATCCTACCCAGTACTGACGAGGGACAATAAACGGGAAACCGGTCTTCTGGTGGATGTTTTGTTAAGCATGCCATTTCTGCAGCTATGCGTGCAAGTGATGTAATGAATAAAGCACAACACACTCAAGTTGAGTATCAGTAGCGTTTGTTCGGCGTACGATCAATCGTTGTGTCCGCTATGCAGCGCCGTATTCTTGCTTGTGTTCAACGCGAGATAGATTACGCCAGAGTGAGAGAGACAGTCAATAGATCAGCTTGGCCGAGTGTGCAGTCCGCTATGCAGCGCCGTATTCTTGCTTGTGTTCAACGCGAGATAGATCACGCCAGAGTGAGAGAGAAAGTCAATAGATCAGCTTGACCGAGTGTGCAGTCCGCTATGCAGCGCCGTATTCTTGCTTGTGCTCAACGCGAGATAGATCACGCCAGAGTGAGAGAGAAAGTCAATAGATCAGCTTGGCCGAGTGTGCAGTTTTAAACCCGCCTGTGTGTGAGTGAATTAAGTCGGGCAGGCTAGCGCTCTCTGTCAGCAAACTGACCAATCAAACGACGTGTTCTAAGGGTAGGCGACCTATCCAATGACCCAGAAATCACGTAGCTTGCTCTATAATAAATATTTGATTTATTTTGTTTTCTTACCAGCAGGACGTGAGTAGGCACACGAGCGGAATTCATCCTGGCCAGCGCAGTTTGGCGGAAATTGCGGAGACAATTTATGCAGCGATTGCCATTCACAAGGGAGTGGTAAATGTGGATGAATTCCCCTCCCATTCGACAACGCGGTCGGATATGGAATTCGGGAACAAGATGGCCGCTTTGAGCGGTGACTTCCTTCTTGCCTCCGCATCTTCGGGTCTGGCCAGTCTGGAAATTCCCCCAGTAAGTGGAAATGTGAGACTTGTAAATCCATGGTTAAACATCCGAAGTTGAGGTTTGGTTCTTTTCTATGACCCTCCGCTCGTCAAGTCCACCTTCAACCCCTCTTAACGCTGAACGGCTCTCATCATTCTTTTTAATCCCACCAACTTTTCTGGGTATTTATTTAAACCGCACACTTTTTGCTTTTCTTCTCACTCCTCCAAAGTTCTATAAAAATCCACCCCTCGTCTTGAGGCCCTCAGAGCCATCTTTCACCGTACTCGGACCCCTCCAAAGTGTCCTTAGATGCAGTGTGCAAGATCTTTGGACGCAGCACTCTTACCTATGCGTCGCCCGCCTGGCTTCCTTTCACCTGCAGATTCAACCTCCGCTCTTTTGAAACTGCCCACAACCAAGCATGCAGGATCGTAGCTCGATGCTTGGCTACTACCCCAAACAATCTTCTTCACCTTGAATCAAGCATTTCCCTATCAGCGTCACTCTCTCTCTCTCTCTCTCTCACGCACGCACACACACACACACACACACGCACACCATTCTCTTTCAACGTTCGATAGAGCTCGACGTTTACTACCCTCCCACCCTCTCTCGGTTCAGTTTAGCTGCAGTCCCTTCAAGAAAGCGTCTTTTGTCGCGCTCTTCTTGGCGCCATTTCTCTGTTTCTTACCCCATCACTCCCCAGCTAGATTCTTTTCTTCGTGAACCCCTGGCCTCATCTCCCTTATTCCACCTTGGTCTCCCTCGACCCATCCTTCTGTTAATCTCTCTTTCTGTCCCCTGTTCGCGTCTTGACTCTCCCGCCTTCGCTTTATCGCGGCCTCCGCTCATCTAACAATGTGGACTGATAGATCTGTGCTTGGCCGGCACGGGGTGGGTGGCGCGGGAACGGCGATCACATGCGACCTGTGCGGCCGAAGCGATGATCTCTCACTCCCTGTAGGAGAGTATATCTCCAGCTTCACTGCGGCGATCACATGCGACCTGTGCGGCCGAAGCGATGATCTCTCACTCCCTGTAGGAGAGTATTTCTCCAGCTTCACTGCGGAGATCGCAGACATTCGCACGGCCCTTGCGTGGGCGGTTTGACTGCGAAGCATCTGCCAGTACACCTCTATTAGAATTCTTTCGGACTCTTTTTCCTCCTCATCTCCTGAAATCAGGCTGTCCCTTCGTCTCACTTCCGAAGTCCACTCTATTTGGTCCCCTCTCAAACACCTTGACGGTGTGGGTGTCATGGTAAACCTTCATTGGATCCCGGGGGCTCTCATCCCTCCATGGCTATACGAGGGCCTATTGGGCCTCTTCAGCTGATAATGCCCTAATCTCTTTCTCTGCCTCCTCTTCGTTCATCGACGACTCTCCTTTTCTCCTGCCGGTCTTCTCTTAACATGCTTCTATTGTCAGATTCCAAATTCTTCTGGTGAACTTCTTCTTCTCCGTTCTTCCCGTTGCGAGCTTTCGCGCCTTCGTTGCAACAGGCACTCCTGTCTCCACTCGTCTTGGTCTGTTTCCTGAAATCGTGGATACCAGAGACCGACAGAAGATCATCAACCTAGCCTGAAATATTAGAATGTATATATTCCGCTAGTTTACACTGTACTACTAAAAGAGTAGTATAAACTCTTAATATAACTATAATACTGTGTGAGTCGTTAAACAAGTGAAAGACATTTGAAAGCAGATCGAGATCCATAAATCTCCGAAACAAATCTAGCCTTATGTCATTTCTACAGCTTGATGAAGGTCTCCAGATTATTTTCAAAAGAGTCTTTGGTGGGTCATATAAGTCAGAAAAGGTGTTCCGCCGGCCACCTAAAACTCTGAGGAGCAAGGCGCCAGCCTGTACATAAAACTTAAAGATGAACTTACATATAAAAACGCCTATTACGTTAGATGATGTTGCACTGTCCATTACAGATCTGCAAACCCGATGCTGAAGCTTTGTTGTTGTTATTGCTGGTCGAGGGGACGCGTGAGCGTCCTGACCAGCCTGATGAATGAGAAAAAAAAATGTAGGAGAAAGAAAGAGCGGAGCAAAAAAGAGACAAAAGAGGGGGGAGAAGAGAGAAAAAGAGAGTAGGTCCCAGCGAAAGCAGCACTTTGCATGCATGAGTAGGAAACCCCCGACACGAAAAGACGGCTTCATGAGGGGTAGGTCGAAGCCTCGTGCACTGCCTAGCTTTAACAGAGCCTGAACTCTTATTTATGCCTTTGATTATCGTTTTCAAAGATTGTCGAGTTGGTGTCGCGTGGAATCGGGGATATGGTGGAGGCGGAGTTCACTCCTCTGGGTTTGGCCAATCAGCAGTACTGCTTGGACCAAGTGGCCGAACTTGCACCTTCCTCGACCCATCTGACCGAACTGGACAGACCATTGTGCACGGAAGATTGGGAAGAGTACGTCCATCTGTCCAGGGGATCCCTACTCGGACGATGCTGCCGTGCCTCGGCTATGCTGGTGGACGCTGAACCGCAGGTAATCCGCGGTTTTTCTCGTTGTATATCCTATTTGGCGAGTCCAGTAGCGTGTGTGTTCTAGGAAATCGTACCAAAAGTTATTGTTTTGAAATACACAAATAATACATTCATATCATCCGAATTTTGTCCTAGGGTTGGCTGGCTGATCCTTTGCAACAATTGTATGAAGTTCTACTTTAATTGATCTATACAAGATGATACATCTCAAGTTATATATGAATTAAAGTATTCTGTTTTTGTATCATAGACGAGTACATCCGACCATATTCACTAAACCAACATTGTTATTCTTTTTGACCTTTAGATCGAAGATGCTGTGCAGAAGTTTGGTGAAGAGTGGTCCTACCTGCATTGTCTTGCCGAGGAATTGAACATGCTGATGAAGCACGCCAATGGGAATTCAGCTAAGGAGTTAATTGGACATCTGCCCACTCTGGCGCATATTCTCTTCCAATCCTCACGAGGAACATCTGCGGACTTCTCGCGTGCCCTTAGTTATCCAGATGTCTGCCTGACAGATACATGCTCGGAACGCCTAACTGTCTATGCTGATCGGACTTTGACCACACTCAACAAATTGCCCTCAAACGAGAGCACACAACTTCTTAGGGAAATGGTATTTACTCTTAGTGATAACGAAATGCTAGATACCTCAGCTAAGTAATCGTTGTGTTATCCTTTACTTTCAATTCACTCAGTTTTTGTATTGTTAGATTTACTGATGTTTGTAATATACAGTATGTACTGTATTGATAAATATATATTAAACGAGACCAGATAAATCTCTCATTTTTTGCTTATCAGAGAAAATGTCTTGTAAAGCCATAAAACACCAATATATATATATATATATATATCGTGCCATCGACAAAAATCATCCTTCATTACTGTGCTATTGACAGTGCGGCGCGAGGTGGTGAGAGTTAGTGCTTGTTATGGCTGTCTTCACATTTTAGACAGCCGTAGCGCACACCATCGCCACAGCCTGTCTGCCGCAGGCGAAGAGCGGAGTGAAATCGATGACTCAATGGCCTCTGATTGGCTGGCTTGTTATCGGTCGCACTGTCAATAGATTTAACGCTATATTTTAGCCTCTTGACCTTGATCCTGACTTCGGAGGTCGACCTCGTCACCCCGTCCCCTATGTTACCCGCAGGGTTGAGGGGGTCACTCGTGCAAAATTTCGGGTCCGTGAGA
>JAUYWV010075560.1:0-24189 GCA_032274565.1 Nematoplana nigrocapitula | reverse complement strand
AAATTTGGAACAATCTTCCGTGTGATTTAAAAAATATAACTGACTTTTCATTGTTTAAAAAACATTTAAAAACTGTTCTTTTTGTTGGTTCTAGCCGCTAACTCTTTTTTAACTATTTTTCGTTCTTTTCAAAGGATTTCCACACCACCCTGAGTAGTGTACTTTTGTACAGATTTGTGTGGTTAAATTGTGTAATAATAATAATATACAGGAAGAATAATGCTCTTTGTCTGAGAGACAGATTTGTGCATTTTTTGGTCAGGAGTGTTAACCCAAACCATTATTTTATTTCGTAAAATATTTAAACTTTCCACTGTTCTTAAGGGTCGTTTGGTCAGCTAAGCTGACCACCTGGGACACCCAAAACAGCGGTTCACAGTTAACGTGTTTGATCACCTTCTGTGTTCGTTGTACCTTGTGCCTTATAGGAAGGTACCAAAAGTCCAGTCTATATCACGAAAAATGTCTTGTCTGAGCTATTCTTACAAGAGCACCGGAGTCTCCTATAACTGGCCAACTTATATGATACTGCCTTCCTGTTACAGCATATTATAGAGCAGCATTTTCAACTCACTCTATATAATTTGAAAATATTATTATAATATAGGCCTGTAATGAAAAATATTTATCTTTGTAAACTATCAATGTGTTTTGGGTCATCAGTCTTCAATTAAGTTAAAATAATGATAGTTCACAGAAAGCAATTTGCAAACAAGCTGCGTTCAAACAACCCCAAAATAGTTACTTTTGTTATTAGAAGTTTCTGCATATATCCCATATGTACACTACATTCGAAGAAAGTATAATTCCTATAGCCATAACTGACAGCGATAAAATGACGCTCCTAGTTAAACAGAGAAAACTTTTAAATTACACTGACCAATTACGTAGCAGCTCAGCTCTTTTAACCTTTTTTTGTGTCTAGACGTCTAGTCGCGTATAGACTGTAAACAAATTTAGATACATTTATGGCTAGCTGTGTTTGAATGTAATGCATGAACTAAAAATACTGGGCGGGCGGCTATTTACTTAAAGATAAATGAATATAAGATAAAACATAATATTATATTACCCTATAAAGTACAACCATACCATGAATAGTAACCAATTTTTATATGAAATGTGAAAGGTAAATTCTCAAATCTACCTCTAGATCCATCGATAAGCTTCTTTCGTGCAGTCACAGAATGTGGATCAGCTATGATTAGATCTGCTGCTTCCTGGAGATCAACAGCAGCCTCTTCAACGCGTCTCAATGAGGGTGGCATATCCTGTTTGAGGATCTGATCGCTACTCGAATTGATTGTTTCACGACCCACCTAATTACCCAGAAAATAACTCATTGGACAAGCTACTATGAGGTATTTTTCAAATGTTAGCATACTGTATATACAATGTACTTCACAGAATAAATTGATTTTTTAGTTAAAAATAAAGTAGAACAAAATATACTTACATTAACAAGATTCAAAACAGCCTGTTTAACAACCTCAACAGGTTTCTGTAAATCAGGCATAGCACTGCCATCCTCAGCTTCTTCATGAAGAATAATTAATTTAGATACCTACAAAAATATGATAATGAAATCAATATAGAATATTTAAAGAAGCAGTTAAAAAGTAATTATTAGTCTACTGCTTGAACTAGATAAAAATGTAGTTCTGTAGGAAGAAGAATCTGCATTACAAAAAAGTAATTGAAAGTAAAAATCAAATATAGTACAATTTAATTTTGTGAAAATATCCACACCACACTGAAACTGATTACATTTTTCCAACACTTTATTGCAAAGTTTTATTAATTTCCATAACATTTTATAAAATACTTCATGGACTGTTCTAATAAAAGCATTTTTGCCTACACATTTTTCTTTTATATTTATATTTCACTATATTTTTCAACAAATCTAGACTTTACACAAAATTGACTAAACCCAACTGCAAGATTATTATTAACAAAATACATTTCTCAAAGCATATTATTAATCTTTGTTGAATGGTTTTACAAGGAGAGGAGATGGTATCTAATAACTTGTACTGACATATTGTTATATAAAATTAAACAAAGTAAAATTATTTTAAAAGTCAGAAAATGCAAAAAGCCTTTTATATCATTTATATTGTAATTCTTTATTTTTCATATCAACATATTTCTATATTAACTAAAATGTAAAAAATAGAGTAAATAATACATTATAAATTACTTGATTTACAATATGTATATAGTCATCACGATTTTATAATGTTATGTAATTGACAAAACTAAGATTTATATTATGTTTTAGTATAATTTATATTTAACAGAAATAATGTAAAAGAGAAATGAATAATTCCATATATAATTTTCAAAATTGTTAATTAGGTACTTTGTGCATCTAAAAGTATTTTTCAATTATGCATACTGTATAGTTTTTTACTTATGAATTGTTATTGACATTCTGCTCATGACATCATTCTTCATTTGAACTTCTTATTTATTGCATCCTCCTATTTTAGTCTACCTCCTTTCTTTTTGTTTATATATTTATCTTTGTTATCCCTGGAAATCCTTTTAATGTTGTATTATGTATTCAACACTCTCCTTCTAAGTTTATCAAACCTTCTCAGGAAATGAGCAATGCATTTTTAATTCTTCTGCATTACCACTTTCAAAATATTTTCCTCCAGACCGAAACTTCTAATATAGGACCATAAAAATATTTATTTTTTAATTAATGTTTTTACAATATGCTAATATAATAAAATATCAATATAAAATTTAATTAAATTAGTATTCATACACTAAGGTTTCAAAATGTTTTCTAAATAGAAACTATTAAAATATAAAAATAGTTTACATTAAAATTATTACAATATTTGTATTGTAATATTCAGAAATATTATAACAGTTGAATATATTATAATATTGTTTAATTTTTTCTTTGATAATTTTATTTCAATTAATAGGTATAATTAATTATATATTCTCTCAATAGAATTATTAATATTATTATTATTGACCGCAGAATCTTTAGTGTTCCTTAATTTTTATATAAAAATATCATAATAATTATTAAAAAGTTTAGAAATATTAAACTTTTATTTATATATAAATATACAAATATTAGTACTTGAAATATAATTATAGTTATCGTGCAATATTTGATAGTATTACCATATGATTAAAAGCAAACCAACAATGAATAGTTAAATTGCTGACCTTATAAAATGTTATTTTTTTAGCAGATTAATAAAAATATTTGATATAGTAAAAGAACTTTTAAATAACATAAGTAAAATAACCTAACCTAGAAAGAGTGTTTGATAATAAATAACTATAACTTTTTACATGGTTCATCAAATCAAAAACTAAAGACATATTTGAGATCTGTGAGATTTGTAGATTATATTGATATTTAAATTTTGTTTAAATGATCAAAACATTTGAACTGAACCAGCTACACATAGCAATATAAAATGTTGTTATAATTGTTTATATGGCATAATTGTTTCAATATACAGTAATATTATGATATATATGATATATAAAAATACTGTTTTTGAGCACTTACATTTTAAAAATGTTGAATTATAATGTTATTATAATATTTTTTGAAATATTTCGTTTTATATTTTATTGCTTTCTAATTTTTATAATTTTTTTTTTACTTTGGATGAATATTTATCTGTTTCAGTTTATTAATGGTTACAGTATAAATTTAATTTTCTTAAATTATTTTTTAATCAAAAATAAAATTAAAATAATATAGTTTTATAAGTTTTACTAAATTGATTAAGATTATAAATTTAGAAATATAGTTTTTTGTATCTTAGTAATGTACAGGGTGGCACATAAGTTACCAGGCAGTGTTCTATTTCAAGAACTATGTTTATCTGTAGTGCAAAAGTTACCGTGCATTGTTTATTATGGCCATATTTAGGTTATGATTAATGTTTTAATGATTAATGATTCTATTCTTAGAACTACGTTTATCTGTTGTTGTGCTACTTGTACATAGAATTGTTTCCGCATCATTTTGTTGGGAAAAGTGTTTAAAGCTGGTTGTTTGTATTAATGGCAGGGAGGCTGACACAAGAACAAAGAATTTATGCTGTCAAAACTTTTTATCAAATAGACAATAAGTCAGAAACTTCGCAATTGTTTATCATGAATTTGGGAGAACTATCAAATGCGACACTGTTTCAGATATTATAAAGCGTTTCGAAGAAACATGGACAGTAAATGGAATGCCAAGATCTGGAAGACCAAAATTAACATGATGGTGTCCCTGCACACTTCAGCTACCTCGCTCGAACATGGCTGGATGAACACTTTGGGAATCGCTGGTTTGGCCATTGTGGAGAAATTGAGTAGCCCCCTAGACCTCCAGACCTCATGCTCCGGATTTCTTATTTTGGGGTGTGATCAGGAATTCCGTATACGCTACACGATCACACACTCTTCAATAACTAATAAACCAGATCGTTGATAGTTTTCGCGATATAAATCCAGAACTTTGTAGAAAAGTATGCTTTTCGGTGATAGCTACAGCGCGTCAGTGCTTGGAGGTTGAAGGAGGACTGTTTGAATACTTATAAGTACGCATGAAATTACATGTGACATTTATGTTATTATATTTATGAAATTGATTTGTTTCATTCTATGTGACATTTATGTTTACTTACTGAATATGTTCTATTCAGCTACATTTTTTTATAATAAACACTGCCCGGTAACTTTTGTGCCACCCTGTATATTATAAAATAAATATAAATTTATAGTTAATTATTTTCCAAAAAGGTTACTTTAAATAAGATATTATATATTATTTTATGTTTTAATTAAAAGTAACTAATATATATTTATAATATTGATTAAAAAGTGTATCTAAGACTAAAGAGATATTTTATAAAGAATTATAGGTTTTGTATATTTTAAAATATATTTAATAATGAAACATAATAATTAAGAATATTCTATATAATATATTATTGATATGATTTTTTTATATGTAACTTTGATTATAGTAATTAGTATATATGGTTTATTGTATCAAAATATGATACTTTTTGATAGTTTTCCTATATTTTTAAAAAATATTTTTAAAATCTGTTCTTTTTTAAATTTATTTTGATTTTCTACATATATTCCAGGTATCTTTATTTTATTTTTCTATATCCATTTCTGGTATCTTTCATATTGTTTAGCAATAATGGAAAGTTAATAATACTCAGTTATAATGGAAATGAATTTTCGCGAGTTTTACATAGCCACTGATAGCCAAGAATTATATATTGGCTAGTGCAGATGTCATAGTTTAATTGATATACACTTTAAATGCCATATGTATGTCTATTCTGGACTCCGTAGTACATTTATTTTTTATAAAAAATAAATTTTGTAATTACTAATTTATAATTTTTTTTAAATTTATGGAAACTATTAAAAAAGTGCCTAGTATAGCTATAGCCATATAAATATTATATTTTATTATTTTTTTTTCTAACTTGTAATTTAAAATATTTAAAATGAGTTTATGAAGTGAAAGTTAGAGAAAATATATACCGTAATTAGTATATTGGAGTTCTAATAATTTTTAGAAGAGTAAATTAGATTTTGAATTTGTAAATATATAATTACAATTTCGGAAAAAATAGTGTTGTAGAAGATAGCAATGCACAAATCCATAATACAATGTTATATAATATTAACACAACTTTTGGTAAAACAAGTACATTTGAAACCATAGAAATTTTTTTTTTTTCTTCCAAATGTCAAATGTCAAAAGTACAACTACAACATATAAAAATAAATGGCAATAGTCAAGTCAGTAAAAAACAGGGTCGAATGGAAATGAGTCCAAATATTAGAATTTACTAGACTAGTGTTGAATAGTTTCCTGCGATCCTGTATATTACTTTTGACTTTTGTTGTACAGTTTATAATTATATTTAACGTTTTTTATTGGCAAAATGCAATGCTGAAAGTTTCGCCAAAATATAATTTAGGACGCTATTGTATAGGAATGTCTAATGATCTAACAAAATGCTACCTGCTGAGCAACAGGATCTAAAATGCTCTCGATCGTTTTTGTATGAAATGCTGGCATGCTTAATATGCCGCAAATTGCCGATCAACAAACAATTATTTGAATTATGCAACAAACACTCAAATTATTATCTGATGCATTCAAATAAATAAAACGAAAGTACGAGCTGGTTGCCTGGTGACTATCTTCAAGAACATACGTTTTAGTTCGTTAGCCATAGCCTTTCAATAATAAAAAAATGTCTATTATGCAATATGTTTATATTTTTGAAGGCGTGCAGAGGTCAATTTAAATCTTTTCATTAGTACCAAACAATAGCCTACCAGTAGGTATTATAAGTCAGATAAAGAAAAGATATTAAACAGGAGAACATTTTGTATATATGCAACAGTTATCAGAGCAAACGCATAGGCAGTTAACCACTCATCAGTGTTGATTAATGCGGCCCACACCAACAAGCATTCGGAACAGAGCGACGAAAACGTAAAGGAGACATATCCAGAATTCACTGGAAGTCAATGGATTAGTTGTTTCCCCTCGCACCCGTTTATCAGATTAATATACAGAGCTTCTCTATAAAGCCGTAAATCCTCTGATTTAATCACAGAAGAACAGGTTCAATGTGAATTATTTAATATTTGGTTCTCCATATGTCCCACTATATATATATATTATGCAATAGACCAAATATATATAGTCATTTATTATGTTTGTAATGTATTATTATGCCAGTCTATCCAATGTAGATCGAATTACAGACTTCACACTGTATACCTACCGTTTATGCTGCCTTTCATGTAACATAGTGTATGTTGGGGTTTACAAGCAATTTCACTCGACGTACAATTTTCGGGGCATGATAGTGTTTTTCTTATCTCTCTGAAGGACTATTCCAGCGATTTTTCCATTTTGAAAAATAATATTATTTTCTCCGTGATTCCTGTCTTTCTTGCTATACTGATAAAATTCTTCCGTGGAATTTCTCACTGAGGTATAGAAGTCTTATGGAAGTCACTGATCGGCTATTATATAGGAATGTATAGCTATTGTAAGACAAACATGTACATACTACTCTGTGTATTGGTTTATAAAAATTTAGCAATAAATACAGATTCTTCCGTAGAAACCAGACTAACCAAGACAGGTAATTTACCGTGCTAGATATTTAGATATTTTACTTTTCGACACTCTAGCGCTTATTATATATCTTCAAAATTATATTCTGATTTGGGGTTATCTTTAATTTCTTTCAGAATATTGCTGCTCTAACCGTTTAGTTACACCATGCAGTGATGTTCGTAATTGTTCTCAATCGATAATACTGTTTGTCTGTCTGGCTTATTCCCGGGGTTGTGGTTGTCTCCGAGGAAGAGGTGGCGGGATTGGACACGAGTTGGACAGAAAAGAAGGTGGGTGAGATCTTTGGGGGCCTCCCTGAAGAAGGGGCAGGTGGGGATTCAGATCTCCCAATGCGGAATAGGTATGAGGCAAGCAGGGGGGAGTGACCCATGAGAAGCTGCGCAAGAGCTACTGCTTCAGCACGGGACAGGTGGGCGGAGGGGGGACGGTGAAGGGGGTGCAAGAGCGGTGGGTAGCCCAGTGAGGGTCCGCGGTGTAGACCTGAGAGAAGGACTCATGGGAAGCGCAAGAGATCGCGCGGCTCGGGCTGAGAGGAGGTCGATCTCCGTTTCCTGGGGAAGGGAGGCACCGGTACGAGCTTCTGTGTAGGCCGCTTCGTTACCGTAGATTGAGCAATCAGACTCGGAACCCACCATAGGTCGACCTTTTGTCTCCGGGGGCCTGCCAGAAATAGGAGGAATCCCCAGATTTTCTAACAGGTTGGGTCAGTCTGCCTGGAAGCCCCCGTCCTATAGGCGGCGTAGCAAAGACTGGGAGTGTGATAGGAGGCGGATTCCAGACAGTTGGTGGGGGTCAGGGAGGTCTCGGGCTATCTTTAATCCTATGAGGCAGACTGTTGCCTCAGAGCGTGAGGAGGAGGTGACGCGGTCTGCGGGTGCGGTAGTGGTGGCGAAGCAGGTCCTTTAATGCAGGTGATAATACTCATATTGCATTTGTATACGCATACATAACTTTCTTTCCGATTTTTATGATGCTTTAACATATTATTATTATGCAGCAATATTCTTTAAATGGGTTCATAGGATATTTTTATACTTAATAAACGAAAATAATTCATTTCAGTTTTCTAATTTTGAAAAGACCTGTAGCATAAATCCAAATAGTCTGTAAGAAACAAAACAAAAACTGTACTGGAAGATCTGCCAGTTGGCAGTCTCTGGTTTGCTTTTTGTTTTTTTCACAATCAAAAATCAATAAAAATAAATTGATATAGTATTTGAAAGTTACCACTACAGTAGGTATTTACGTACACAGTTTAAAAATACATTTGTTTCATGAAAGTCAAAGCGGTTTTCGGTTTGAAATAAAATAGTGCGGATACCTTCGTTTTTCAATCCTATTAGAAGTTTTAGTAGAGAGGTTTAACGTCGCTGCTATATTTCCATGGTTTCCAGATGGGGATGTTGCTGACAGAATTGTGAGTAAACTAAATATAGAACGCTAACTCCTTGAGTTTAAAACTTGTTGGTTTCATCGAACAAACCTTTCTGCATAATTTTTCTCGATTTTGTTAATTTTACCAGTTGTAGCGGTGTTGTTTGCTAGCCTTACGCTACCTAGTAGACAATCGATAATTATGTGAACTCTATTCATTTGACTCTGTTTGTGCCTTGAAAATAAAGATCATAACACGCTACAAGGTATAATTCTAGTATTATACTACAACACATTATGTAATGTATGGAGTATATCACTGACTTACTTTATAGCTTAGGCGTATAACAATAATAATTTTACAATTTGGTTGCTAATTACATTAAAATGTATCATTGGCATGAGCGTCAATTATTATGCCATTTTAAGGTCTTGCTGTATGAAAGCGTCTGTTTGCTCTGGTGTTAGGTTTTAAAACCACACATGTGTTCATGTTGTGGCTATGTTCTACAGGGAGTTTGATGGTTGGCGAAATTCTTAAAACAACCACGAGTTCCTGTGAGTACACCCTACATGGATGCGATGCTGGGCAAAATTCTTAAAACCACACATGCGCTCTTGTGTGTACACCCTACACGGATGCGATGCTGGGCAAAGTTTTAAAAATTGCATGTAGCCATCAGCACAGAATATATTTAACTTACTTTAATGTTCTTATATACAAATAATATACAAAATGTATAAAAAAATAAACAGGGTGACAAAAGGTGGAGTTCTATAAAATTTTCCATCCTTAAAATTCATGTCCAAAACGTATAGATAAATTAAAGTTGTGACTTCTGATTTCTATATATCCGTAAGTAAAAACTAATAGTATAGCTAAGGGGTCACCAACCCACGCCCGCGATCCAGCTTTTTGCGGCTCCCGGTACCATTTTGAGATAAAATACTTCCAATCGTTTTACAATTGTTTTAGTGTACAGTATGTTACTAATAGTTGTTTTGCCTTATTCGCGTTTTTTCGGTGTTCAGTTTCTTTTCTGTGGGTGCGGCCACGGCCTTCACCAGAGTAGTTATGCGGCCCTCCGTCCAAAAAGGTTGGTGACCCCTGGACTATAGCTGTATATCTAAAAATATTGTATATTACTGTGCTAAACTGACTGTGTGTATAAATAAATATAATAAACTGTATGAAATTGTACTTTTTTCGCGTGAGTTAATCAAATGTAGCGAAAGGGAGGAGTCGAAGATGAAACTTTAGACAATTATATTTAAAACATAAATCGAAATCATTTTGAACAATCTATTATTAATATTATATTATGCGACAAAGTCTGAACTCAAGGTGCCTTACAATTACAGTCTACTAAAATCACTGAAAAATCAAGCTAATAAATCTTGTAATATCGCTACGCAAAAAAAACTCATCAGCAGTTTTTATATATCCAAGCAACTGAACACAATACAAAAGAATATTAAACAATGTTATATTCAAGAAGAGTAACGAAGTGAGAGGCTTGCTTGGAGTAGTTTGCGCAGAGAACAAGTTTCCCAGGCTCATGGACAGATTCCAATCTGCCACGCCACATGCACGGCTCATTTGATAACAGCTGAGTCCAATTGTCGTTGATAGAGAGAGCAACAGAGTTGGCAGAAGGGATCTGGCAAACAGGAAATAAAATATCAATTCTTTAGGGTTTTGTAGAACGGTTATATCAATTGTTTAAATTCTTACTATTTCCACTGAGTTCAATATATTATTTTGTATATGCGCATATAGTACAGGATTTATTCAATCTACAATTTTCTATGTGAGAATAAGAATTATATTCTTTTTATTATTTCCAACAGGCAGAAAACAAATCTAGCAATAAACACACTTCGTCTAACACTAATAAATTATAATTACAGAAGCAAAATAAAGTAAATAGTGTATATTCTGAATCAAGTAATCAGTCAACCTCCACCAGACCTCATCCTTCTTGGCCTACCTTCTGCTAAAGGGGGATAAGAAAAACTATTGTACAGACCTGGCTCCCTAACACTAGAAGCGACCTCCACCAACAAATCGCAGAACTCGGCGGACCCTCCAGAGCCAACACCAAAGGCTTCAACAGTCATTCCTCCACTGCTCATCAGCTATCGCCACAGGATTTCACGTACCTAGCCTCATTGTGAACAAGCGGATGTGGACACCGTCCACCTCTGGACCATTCCCCAACTCCAGCTCATTGGTCCAAACCCGCCCATCGAGATCCTCAACAAATCCCCACGACAAATTTTGCAAATTCTTCGTTGGTTTGGCCGCCTGGCCAATGCCGTATGATCCCGTGATGGGATTGTGGTTCGGTGCACATAACAAAGGAAACAGCAGACAACTTTCATCACGAGTGTGATTAAAAAGTTCTACAAAGTCACGAGTGAGGAACATATAAAGTGCTTTTCCCAACAATCTTCATTATTGAGAATGTACCTATACATCTAATAATTTTTAGGATAAAATGAGCAAACTAAGATAAATTTCACTGACAGATTAGACTTCGTGAAGAACTGTAATGGTAATGATATTATAAATTAGTTTTTTCCTAATAAGTATTGTAGAGTGTTGACATTAAACGCATATTTGTTAAATGTGAGAATATAAGGTTTTAAGAACTGTCTTGTTACATTAAAAAATCAGTGAGCAAAAAATTCAAACTAAACTGTAGATATACGAAGTAATACAGATTTGCGGAATGAATAAATAAATAGTGCTCAAAATACAAACAACTATCGAACTAGCACTGTTTGAATTTATTTGATAAACTGTATTAACTCTCCTTTTGTTAAGCTGTTTTAAGTCAGATATATAGTCTGACAATCGTATGTAAGTAAGAAAAATGACATGAAATATATATAATCAATGAAGTTTTTGTAAGGCTGCAATAGGTTTGCGACTTCCTTGAATATAAACACACCTAACTCCTACACTTACGTAGCAGTCAAAGTCCAGGTATGTCAATTCTTCTGCCACCAATTTCCTATCAAAAGGGCCTCTGTTGAGACGTGCACCGGCTTTCCACTGGCCGTACTGAATTGGGAAGCAATCTCGTTCAACTCCCACATATCCTTTGTTTCCTGAAGGGACTCGCGGTGCCTCGATGACATAAGTGTAAACAAGGGGGATATCATCACCCTGATCCGAATGGGGTACTGCGTAAATTAGCAGTTTGAAGTAACAGTTCTCCTCTGGTACACGGATCAGATAGGACAGAGTGTCTTCGTTTGTTTGCGTGAAGAGGTATTCAGAATAGTCCTAGAAGAAATAAATACGTAAGTTGAAAGTAATGTTCTCATTAAGGTGCGTTACATGCTTTTAAATTTTCATCACTTAAATGAGTGACGAAATCTTTTCATTCAGTATTTTTTAAATAGTGAATTACATAACTGAAAGGAGTATTCATAGACTTCAGAATATTTTTTTTTTCAATTTGCTCAAGGGTAACCTCAAAGACGTGCTTTGGTGTGAGACTGAGATTACAAAAAATGATATCTCTACTTCAATAATGAGGTCGCCGCGATAATATCGTCATCAGTAAACAGTAAATGCCACACTTTAATTGAGTAACAAAATTTAGATACAATACAGCTGCGTGAAGTAAACTACAGTATAACGATTTGTGTCTTCCGATAGTAATGCATAATTGACTTGTATCTTCTGAATCACTCAATAACATTATTGCAAAATGAATTTATATAGCTTTCTTCGCGATTAAGCTTTTTGCCACTTAGGATCTATAGTGTGCTGCAAAATTATAAGTTTTGCCTAAAAAACTATAAATGTTTTTTCTATTTATGAGCTTAAGCGATGTCTTGGCATGGTATTAATCATTCTGAATTAGTTCAAGGAAACATTCAGAGCTGAGCGTCACTGATTTGAAATATAGTTTATTCAAAACCGGATTGTCTTAGTTATCGCTACAATTTTAAACACTGAATCAGCATACCAGGCGAAAAATCACAAAACAAACAAACGTAAGTTCCTAAATTTAAAAAAGTGCGAACAATCGCTACGCACATCGAGATAAGTATTACAGTCGCGTGGAATGATATCAACAATGAACAACTAAAAGAAAGAAAGGACGAGCGAAACTCTAGATGTGATCGTCTGCGCTGAAGAATTATTGTAAGGTACTTCTCCAAATTCGAGAATGAGACGCCCCAATCGTTGATTGTCAGTTTGAATAAGATTCTTTCAAAGTAAATTGTAACTTACGAAATAATGTCTTCAACTAAGCAATCTTTAAAAAGCCTGTTGGAAACCCTCGACACAAAGCTGTGTTAGAGGTAGGAAATTGGATGTCCCTACTATCGTGGTGGGTATATTGAACAAAATATATTATGGACTTATGTGGAGTATACTTGAATACTATTCACCTGTTTATGTCGGTTTGACTAGGACTTTGGGGTGTAATTATGTTTGCAATTCTTTTCCATCCTTGGAGTCTCGAAGAAATGCTGCAGCAGTGAAACTTTTCACCTAACCAGCAATAATGGCACAGAGCTCTGCTCGGTAGCTTGGGGCAAACGGAACAGCTCGAGTGATTATCCACATTGGTGCGGGGAATTCACTATGTCCAATAATGATCAATGCAGCATCATGACTTCTTCTGTTCACCTCTGACCCGTCTGTCCACATCTCATGACTGAATTTTCCACCTAACGTCTCACTAGGTACTCCCTTATAGTTGATGATAGGAAACCACTTTTGATGCTCGCCACATTCCTGAGATGCATATGATAGTTCATAGGGTTTCATGTTCGAAATGTCTACTACATTTGTCTGCTCCTCCTCTAACGTTTCCGGGCCTCACATTCTTTACGCTTTTCAGGTTTGTTGAAATTAGAGTTTTTAGAGTGGGGCTGCCAGCTTTTACGGAGTCTTGCCTTTGCACTGAGTCGCTAGATTTGAATTGGTTCCATGGGTTTCGCCCTCAGAGGTTCTTCCTCAGGGCATATTCTTTGTCTTGGAAGCTGTGTTAGCTTTTAGTCTAGTCTGACTTTCAAAGGGGTCAGGTTAGCTTTCATGAGATACAGCTCTGCATTCGTTTCCCTCACATAACCGGTTATTGACCTGGCCGTTCTGTTTTGAAGGTGTTACAACTTATCAATGTTAGATTCTGAGAGAGTAACTGACTAACTCTTCAATGTCGATCTAATATATCCTAAAAGGGTGCGTAGTTTTTTCACACTGCAGCCCCAGCTTGCGTCGACAGAGCCTTCAGCTGAGTAACCCTTCTGTTAACTGTACACTGGGTGCACATTAAAAGTTACGGACACGTTCAACTTTACCCATAGTAGGTTGATGTCCTCTCTGTAAGCTAGCAGTTAGCTTGCCCAAGTCTAAGCACTCGACTTATCCCGGCCTTTGAAAGCGGTCCAGTTGGAGAAGAGCATTGCTCAAACTTCTAAGTAAAAATAGTCACACGGTTTTCCTTTGTCCATTCGTCTACTTTGTCTAGGTCTTGCTAAACGATGTTCTCAGCTCTTAACAGTTCGCTGTGCGTAAATCAGAGCGTTGTGTAGTCTCCGAATAGTCCATGGTTCAAATCTTCGTTCTAAGAAGTTCACATAGACTGATCCCTGTGGGACTCCGCAATCATCTAAAGGCCATTTGGTATGATTGACATCCCTTTATGGCACAAAAAATATCTCCATCCCTTCGTAACTACTTGACAATTTGATTTCACTTTCGTACCCGCTTTGTGTATGAAGAAACTTGTGATATAGTCTCCTAACTATAAGTCCCAAACATCCGAAAAGTATGTCATAACGTCATTATAAGTAGGTCATAATTTGCCAGACCGTAGGTATTTTTCAAACAACTTATGCATAAATTTAAGAGAATCAACATTCAATGTAGAAACTACAAGAATATTGATAAATGTTTGAGAAAACAAACAATTAATACTGCTAGCCTCACGTTCTCAGTTTCATCAATATCCGCAGCTTTCACAAATTGTCCCAGTACGCGGAGTTTTCCGTTCTGCTCTTTTGAGAATTTCAGATCGATTCTCAAATCTTCATCAAGTCCTCGCTCGGCGGTAAGGCGAATGAAAGGATCCGGATGGGACTGAACAAACATACCTAAACTGGCGAAGTTGGGCAGTGCACCAATACCGTCTATTGCCAAGATAGGCATTTGGACAGAGCTGTGCGATTTGCTGTCCGAGATAAGCAAAAATTGCCAAATCTAAAACAAAATTAAACACACTGTCATGGACTGCCGAATCCTTCCAAAAGCATTACTATTATTTAGGTATCAAACTTTTAATAGATCATGTAAATAAGCACCATTCGACTAACACACCATAAAAGTAGAGTACTTAGCAGACACGAATATAAATATAGCTCCCAATTGTCATGCTCAAAACAATCTACAAAATTGTCAGAGTAAACATACTGTAGTCAGGTCAGGCTCCACCTGCTAATGGTAACCATGTAAGACAGTACTACCTGTGTATGGTCTAGTGCTCGGCGACTAAACAGGCTCCACCATTCCACCATTGGTCGGATGAGGAGGGTGGGTAGCAACCCCGCAGGATTAAATATAAGACCTGTCAAAGGGCTGTAGGGGTGGTTCTTGGGGCCCACTACTACTATTAGCCCCTTAGTTCAACTATGAAAATGACAACAAGCTTGTTCTCAGTCGTGGCAAAAGGAATATCAGGAGCAAGAAGAACCTTGATAGTCTAGCCCGGTGGGGGGTTGTGGGACAACAAGCAACACTGCTTCGTTATTCAGCAATTGCTACAACATTGGAACATGAAATGTTAGAGGATTGCTAGCACCCGGAAAATTGGCTAATGTAATACAAGAACTGGACAAAATGAAAATGGATATATTGGGGATATCTGAAACACACTGGAAAGATGTAAAGGGATTTAACACCAGCATACCCACGGTTGAGGGTCACATTGTAGTAATCTATTCAGGAGGACACTAAAACAGAAAAGGGGTCGCTTTTATCATGAACCTGAGAGCAAGAAGGTTTTTATTATACTATCTACTGCCAATGAAAGAATTATAGTACTCAAACTCCAAAGAAAAAAGTAACGAAACTCTCATTATCCAAGTATATGGTTTTACAGAAGATACTGGATAAAAGAAAGTACAATAATTCTACGAAATTCTAGAAAGTACTATAAATGAGCATAAAAAGAGCAATGACAAAGTAATAATAGCAAGAGATTTCAATTCCAGAGTGGGTACCAAAAGATGCAGTAATGTTATCGGAAAATTTGGTTTGAGAAAAAAAACATTAAATGAAGAAAGATTGATTGAATTCTGTAGAAAGCACCATCCTTGTGTTACAAATACGTGGATTTAAGAGAAGGAGAGCGCTAAGTACACGTGGACGTCATCAGACACAAGAACATAAAACAAATTGACTATATACAAGATACAACTTGAGTGATAACGGAATTCGGGCAATGACTGAGCTTATAAACGAGATATATAAAAAGAGTGATCTGCCACAGGATTTTATCAAAAGTGTGCTTGTTCCAATGGAATGCAATGAATACATAACCATTAGTCTTATCTCACATGCAGCAAATCCGCTACTCAAAATAATCAATAAATGAATTACTCCAATAATTGAAAACAGAATAAGCGAGAATCAACTTGGATTTAGAAAAAGAAAAGGCATATACGTGAAGCGATCAAGAGTACTAATTGAAAGAGCAATTGAAAAGACGAAAATCATCTATTTATACTTTATTGATTATGCCTAGGCTTTTGACAGAGTAAGATATGACAAATTAATGGAAATAATAAAAATGTCTGGTATACCAAAACAGAACCAAAACCAGTTCTCTTTAATCTCTAGACTGAATATTTAATCGAGGAAGCTCTAATTAACAGTGATGGGTTAAAAATAAATGTTCAATATATTGACAACATTAGATTTGAGACGATACTGTATTAATAGCAGATAACATGGAAGGACTATACAGCAAAAGGTTAATGTACTCAATGAAAATATATAAAGTTTGGAATGAGCCTGAACGCTAAACAGACAAAAATAATAGTAGTAGACAAAAAAGAAAAGATAAAATGTGAAATCAAAGTTGATGGTAAAGAACTTGAACAAGTGACTGAATAAATACCTTGGAAGCTGGATTACAGAGGATGGTAAATGTAAGGAAGAAGTAAGGATAAGAATTAGAAATGTGAAAAGTGACTTTTGGAAATTAAAAGAATTATTGAGAAGTATGATCAACCTTAATTTGAAGAAAAGATTACTAAAAACATACATATTTTCAGTAGTAGTATATGCTACTTAGGCATGGACATTTAGCAAAAATATCATACAAAAATTACATGCATTTGAAATGTGGTGTTACAGAAGACTTTTGAAGATAAACTGGACTGAAATGTGACTAATGACGAAGTCTTGAAAAGAATTGGAAATAAGAAATATTTAGTTGAAAGTTTGATCAAAAGAAAAACGAAGTTTGTATGACACCTTATGAGAGGATCATCAGGGCAGCTACCTGCTTTTGGTTCTAGAAGACGTATTAAAAGAGATAAAGGAAAGCCGTACTGTAATTCACTTCAGACTATTTTGAAACAGAAGAAGAACTGGATAGGTCACATCTTAAGAACAAATAATCTAATGTAAACAATCATAGAAGGATGATATCGTTAAAACCGTGGACGAAGAAGGCCAATAAAAAGCATGATAACAGAATTAAATACAGATTCGTATAAAATATAAACGATAAAGCAGAAAATCGAACGGAGTAAAGAAAATTGATACCATAAACGTGAACCTGCTTGACAAAAGCAGAACACTTGATAGATAGAATTGCATGTTTTGTAAAAAATAAACGAAATGTCTGCTCGTCTTGACCACGACATTAGTAGTATATAAATAATCCTGAGCGAAGGATGTTGCATACAATCTTTGTTTTTAAGCTTATACAATTCAATTACAGCATACTCAGCAATAACCATTTAAAATATATGTCATACTTTATAAATATATATACATATTTTCTCCGACATCTGCCGGGTACGGTACAGGTTGCACCAACTATATATAGTCTATTTTATTAATTCAGCATTATTCAATACCAGCGGTAACAACGTTATAGCCCACCATCAGGTATGGATTGGTGTTTGGAGAATACTTGCGTATAACTACCGGGTATTCCAACAAGAATACACAACTTAACAGTAATTGCACTTCATAAATAAATACTATTATTATGATTTTGGTCAATAGTTGTGATGATTGATTTAGTGATTTTCACCTAAGCACATTTATGAATGTCAACATAAATATTCTTTGCAATGCAATTAAATCGTTAAACTTACTGCTATAAGGCACTTTCAAAAGACTTTAAATCAACAAATATACAGTACACTGAAGAATTGTAACTGCTTTGATTGCATCACATCAACTTCTATACTTAAAAACTGTCATCTATCTCTCTCTCACTCACTCACTATCTCTCTCTCACTCACTCACTATCTCTCTCTCTAACACACACACGCGCATATACAATCAGACACACACGTAACAGGCCTTGAGAAATAGGGCTATGAATAATGCTGCTGTGATCCAAAAATATTCCTATTTTTTCATTTCTATACGCGCATAAAAGACACGCTTATGTAACACGACCATCGTTTGATTTGAATGATTTTTTACTTTACGTACAATACTATTACAACATTTGTAAGCCTGCTAGGCTACATTGGAAACTTCTAGTATGATTCTAGGTAATTCTACTAGTAATTACAAAATTATTATTCACTTACGAGGAAAAACGCTGGGCCTTCCTTTTCATAGTTGTTTGCGTAGATTTCCAGAGCATATTCACCTTCGTCAGGTAACAAGGCAGTTACATGACCACACTCTTCTTCGATAGTTCTACCCACACTTCGGACCAAAACAGACCGCCGTAGAGTAGGCTCATCGTGGGATTTACTCTTCAGGCGAGCCATAAGTCGAGGAAGCGGTTCAGATTTCTGGAAGTAGACCAAGTAATAATACAGAATGCAGATCAGTATAGCTTTACATGTGTGAAACAAAAAACGGCAGTTTTCCAAATATTCAAACAGTTTCTTGATTAGGTATCGCCAAATACAAGCATGCATAGAGTTAATACTCACTTCTCTTCCAAAACACCTAGCCTCTGTTTGCTCTCGCTATTCGTTTCAGTTCTAGACCCAAGCACTCCATCTCTCCACGTCGAGCTTTGGAGTGGTCCCGAGGTGGCGTAGGCAAATGGCAGCGTGAGGTGGGCAGGTCAGGACGAGATACTTAACGTCCTCAAAAGGATCGAAACAGTGAGGCACGTTGTGGCATCCCATTTACTAATGTGTTGAAGGTAACCACATCGCAAGGATTTTGGGAACCCCAAGTGTCCAGTTTAGACGAAATGAGGTGAGGCGCTCTGTATCGACTTGTCTCATCTGCACACACACCACACCGGGTGGTGTTGTCTGCGTACGCAAGGGTGAGGCATTGCTCCGCGTTCCCCTAGAGGATATCATCTATGTAGGTGAGTCAAGAGAGTGGGGTCTAGAACGGAGCCTTGGGGGAACCGTCTGTAAAAACTCTGGCCTGTGAGTCTTTCAAGTTTACATACCCTTGGCGGTCGGCAATATAATGGGAGACCCATTTCGTGAAGCACGGAGGGATCCCTTTTCTGACCATCTTGACGATGAGTCCCCTCCTCCAGACCTTGTCATGGGCTTTGCTGAAATCCGCAAGGAGAAGAGCGGTCCGTGGTTGAACAAAGAGCAGTGCAGAATTTGAGCTTTGATTATAGTTAATCGGGTAGAAGATAGTTGTGCTCTGTGAGCGTCTTGCTTCTTCACTTGTCGCAAGGAAATTGGCAGCAGACAGACGGGAGAGTTTTGCTATTTATATTCCGCTTCGAATCTGCTCATTAAAACAAGGCGTTTGCTTTTCGTTGTAGCGCTCTGATTGGCTAAAGCCAAAGTAGGAATTTCCACCCCTCATTCTGGTTAATTCGTCTGCATATCAATACTAACGAGCGCGTCTTGCTGATACCTTTACAAAGATATATTTCATTACTCTGTACGTCACCAAATAAGGGGGCAAATACGATTTGAAAAAGAACAAAGCATCTGGTGGGAGTGACCTTGACCGACTTTTAAATAATTGCCCAGTGTCAAATATGAATACAGAAATGGACGCGTCTCGCTAAGACCATTCAAAATATACAAGGCACTTGTACTGTATGTGGGAGCTGTAATAAACTGACAATTCTGTTTGAAGAGAACAAAGCCATGCAGCAAAGTAGACCAAACAAAATAGTCGATAATTTGTAAAACCAGTATAACTCTGAAACCACTGAACCGATTACAATACTTCCAACATTATTCGACGCGTATCTTCATGCATTTTCGAATGATCTATTCTCGAGTGCATATGAGTAGTATAAAGCATAAAATACCTTTTCAACTAAAAATCAATCCCCCGAGGGAATTCCACGTGACATTGACCTACTTATGACGTACCCTTCTGATTGGTGCTCTACTTCCAGTTGCTAAGGAAATTCCCACCATTGCTAAGGGAATTGCAAAAAGTGACGTCATCAATCTATTTTTTAGCTGAGTTACATACGACGTTTGTCCTACTACTCTCGTTCTTTAGTGAGCCTCACTTCTTCATCATCACAAAGTTCGTCATCCCAAACTAGTCTTTCTCATCAAGCTCTCATCTTTAAATGGTGGTTAGGGTATCGGCATTCTCAATTTACGTATTAGATTCCTCAGATCTCAGCTGCTGAACTTCAATTTCCTCACTCTAAAAGCACCACCCTATTATGCCTTTGTTCCAACAGTCACGCTCTATTTTTTTAAGCTCCAGAGAATCAGTTAGATTCATCTCCTTTAATCTCGTATAGCAAGTCCTTATGACCTTCATCATCTTTTATTCACTCTCCGATCTTTTCGGTTCGACAAATGCGCAAGCTTGCACCTCACAATTCTGACATATGGTGGCACCTGGTTAGAGTCGCTCAGATGTGCGCTGCACAAGTGTAGCCATAATAAGCTGATAAAAGCTTGAAAATTCCACTGGCCAGATAAACGGTGTTCATCTACTCACCGATTTAGTCTTGGAGAAGACCAGGTTAAGTGTGCCATTCGGAGCAGTCATGACGGCAGCATCGCAAGATCGGCATGCAATGTCATACTTCAATAGACTCTCAGTTGACCCGTAACTGGTTTGCTGCGTGGGTGGAAATGGGAGACACTGAATGCCCTCGTCCGAAGCAGTCACGTCAATGCGGTATTCGCACAGAGCACAAAAGTTCCGCTCATCTATATCACGAGCGAAGAGGAGCAAATAGTAGATGCCCTCAGTGGGAAAGCGGAGACCGAATATGGCACGAGAGGGGTTCTTCAAGTTGTGATGCATGCCAAATCGAGTCAGATTGTAGCCCTGTTCAAAAGGAAAGGAGACGTGTACCATTCCCGATAAACACTTGTAATACATATAAGTAGAATAGTATCAAACGTGTACTTATAATATGCATTGGATAAACATTTGACAAAAAGGTTTTGTTAGCAGATACATATATCCAACAAAAACTCGTTAGATTTTTTCCAGGTAAAGTTAAATAATTTAAAAAAGAAAAACTGAACATGAATAAGCATCAATACGTATTTCATTCGGTTGAATGATTGTTCTAATTCTACTGCATATCAATTTTTTTGTTAATATTTAGAGCAAGTTTGCAGTATGTGAAAGCATATTTGCAATGCTTGTATTGATTGTTAAGTTCTTATATATATTAGTTAAACATTCTTATCAACCTAAAAGCTTTGTATATGACACTAAAACGTCAGCATATAAATGAAAACCTAATTACTTTGTATGTCTCTGTTTTGTCCGCGAATATCAGCGTGAAGGTGAAGGCCAGTCTTTCAAATTTCTCGTCTGGAACTATGAGAGCAATATCGGTGATCCCACTGCTCTTTATTATCTCCTGAGGATGAGTATACATCTCAAAACCGAGCTTGAAATAAGATGACTTCACAGACCCGAGTTGGTTGAAAGTCTACAAGACGGGAGTAGAATGATGATACAAATGTAATTTCAAACAGTTGGAAATATTATCTATAGAAGAATAGACTCACTTCCAGATCAATTGGGTGGAGGAGCAGCTGCCATTCATTTTCGTAAGGGAAGTGGGTGTATTTAAAGTGTTCGGGATTTGGCATGAAATAGAAGTCGTCCAGATCGTACCGAATACTCTCTACTGTTGGCTCTCGCCCAATCAGACGCCGGGCAGCCCAATGGCAGTCGATGAGACGCCAGATCCCAGATACAATCACCGCATTCCAAGCGTGCTGGGCTTCACTACCGCCAAGTCGCATGCCCGGATGATATTCAGCCCCCTTACCATAGCCGCGTATTACTTTGCAACACAAACCAGCATAGCTACGCAGAAAAAATACATGGCTTTAATTATGAAATCAGGGAAAGACGAGTTTCTTTTCATAATATATACACTTATATTTTTTCGCACTAGTTTCCATTCATTCTGCTATTGATTCTTAGCGGAAACAAAATGTTGAAATTAATTAAAAACGTTATGAAAATCAATACGAGAATTCAGTAAATAGCATCAGCAAAATGGAAGCTTTTCGTGTAACTGATATGTAGGTCTAACATGGCATGCGATGAGATTATATTATAAAAGTCCTAAATATGTAGGGTTACAGATATAAACTACAGGCATGAGAGTGGAGAAAAATGAAAAATCCGGAAATTTTTAAGGTAAACAATTCGGCCGCCCATGGCTACACGAGCAGCGTAGCCATGGGATTATTAGACTTAAAATGCATTTAAAGGCTTCTCAGAATTGGTGTTTATGGAAGGGCAATCCATAAAAAATTGGATTAAAAACGGAAATTATGACTTTTGATCGTTTTGTTACAAAATCATAATATAAAAATGAATATTTTGCCCCCAAAAATCCGGATCTTTCTCATGCCTGAAACTAAGCGGTGTTGAAAACATAATTCCGAACAATTCGTGAATGCGACGACAAAGATGTCACTGGTTTCCCAATACTGTGAGTAACTAATATATTCATCAAAGTACTCAAATTTAGTAACTTCCAAATGTTGTTAACAATTTAGCATTCTGTATACATGTATGTTGAGTAGGTCAGAGAAGGTCCAGTCCATAGAGTAAAAACTGAGCAAGCTTGACGTTCCCCATTGAAAAGTGTGTGAGGTAGTCAAATTAGTGCATTTAATACAAAATATCAACAACAATGGATTTATCATTATCATTTCCGGTATAAATGCATAAGTTGTGCGGAAGTATGTAGCTAAAAATTATTTTAATATTTTATATTAACGAATGACTATTATAAATATATATTACATTAGTAGTAATAGTTCAGCAGCATCCATAAAATAGATTTGGTGACGTCATAAGTAGGTCATCCAATCAGAGCGTAGTACGTTATCAAACGATAACTGAGTCAGTCAATGAGAGGCCGCCACGTCATAGCTGACTCAAGGTCATGGAATTTACCCTGGGATAACACCCCTTCCCACACAAAATATGGTTTCATTGAAAATCTATGGGCGAGCTGTATCGTTTTCTGTTTTCAAATCGCGATAGTGTATGTCGTGTTGAGTAGTAAGGTACATCGATGTAGGAAACAGGGGGAGGAAACTACAAGATGGCGGCCAATATATTCAAAGATGGCGTTCTCTATGTTTAAAGATGTCGTCCTTCATTAAAAATAGCGGATTTCTTGTTTAAAGATGGCATCCTCATCAAAACGGATCGCATGGTATTAAAATTATTGACGCATTTAAACAAATTGCACCCCATTGTATCAATTGTGCTACAATAAATTATATATTTAAATGATGAAGCATTTTAGTATTCAATTGATGAGCGGTAGGGCACAAATGGCAGAGGATCATTATCTTAACAGTCACTAGCGGTTATTTGTAGTGAGCAGCAAGTCACCACCCGACCCTGTGAAATTCTATCACTCAGTCTATAAACAACCTATAGTACAAACTATAGTGCGCTTTTAGTTTATGAAGTAAGTGACTGTAAGGTATTTCAAAATGGCGCTATGTCCCATATGCAATCGATCGGTTATTTGCGTTGCTAATCATCTGCGTAAAGTGCATAACTCATTTTATAACACTACGCATTTAACATCACTGAAAGAGTTTATTCGACTACTAAAGATGTTTCCGGTTAATTAACAGGACTGGATCTTTCTAATTAAGCATCGGAAACAATTCGAGCGTTTCTACCAAACCGGAGACACTCCTAGTCCAAGTTTTTCAGCTTCTCTACCAGAACTTTGTTAAATATAGAACAGTCACTTCATCAAAGTTAGTGATTATGTATGGACTTTGTTTTCCAAGACGCATCGGGTTGGTGAGAGCAACCCCAAGTGCAACGAATTTATAGCCGAAGAACGTCCCTACTGGCGTGGGTGGAGACGAGGATAAAGACGAAGCTTTGTGGGTTCCAAGCAAGCACCTATTCGCCGAGGTTGGCCCGCTGGCCTCGGAGGAGCACGCCCAGCTCCTGGTGGAACTATACGGCAGAAGACCTCAGCCGGCGAAGTCTT
>JAUYWV010075449.1:0-15626 GCA_032274565.1 Nematoplana nigrocapitula | reverse complement strand
AAAATGAGATCGATTTAATTATCACCGACAAGCCAAAACTGTTTACAGACACATCAGTTCTCAACAGATTCAACACATGAAGTGATCACAGGCTACTGCGAGCTTCGGTAACAATAAACACAAAACTGGAAAGATAAAAAAATGATAAAAGGTAAAAACAAAAACAAAACAATAGTAACCTTCAGATGAAACTGCAATCAAGATTACGGGAACGGAGAAACAAACCAAGTCAGACAAACTATCAGCAGAGACTAAACAGCTAATTTACAAGAAAAACGTAGAAAAATGAAAAGAGACGGTTCAAATTTACGAAGCATAGAGTATAGCGAAGTATGGAAAGACATCAGACACCGTATGGCCCACGAAATCTAAACCTACAATGAGAAAGAACTGCTCAGAATCCTAGAAACTAACAAGAGTATAAAAAATATTGGAAGAAAACAGACTTTAGGCAGGAAAAACATCATAGCACTGAAAGAAGAAGACGGCACTCTAATTCACGACCTCAACAGACTTGTCAAACGATGTGAAGATGTGAAGAGTTCTACACAAAACTTTACAAAACCAGAAGACCCCAAGACCAACACTTTAATAGCGACCACGAACCAGACACTCACAGCCCAACTGAAATACTCGATATTGAGGTAAAAGCAGTTATCAGGAAACTCAAGAGAGGAAAAGCCCCTGGAGAAGACGGCATCACAGCTTGCATACTAAAAAACGGAGGAGAACCTGTTATCAAAATTATTAGACAGCTGTTCAACGGATGTATAAGCGATGGAAAAATCCCAAAGAGCTGGAAAAATGCAATGACGGTGATCATACACAAAAAGGCGACACGTGAGGCGACTAGGAGCTGCCGCCAGTATGTCGGTCTCTTGCCACCTGCCGAGTCTCCAAGCGTGATTATGAGAAAACTTTTGACTGAATTGAATTTGCTCCACTCTTCACGGCTCTGAAAAATTCAGAAATAGAACCACAATACACAAATCTTCTGAAAGATTTCTATATTGGAGCAATTTCTACCATAGGCTACTACACCAAGGCAGTGAAAATATAAAACTAGAAAGAGGAGCCAGACAAGGTGACAACATCTCTCCAAAGCAATTCACAGTCTGCCTACAAGACGCAATTATCGGCAAACTGGACTGGGAAGAGGAAGGAATAAGAGTGAATGGCGAACACTTTGCCCACCTCGAATTTGTCGATGACATTGTCATAGCCGCACACACGCCAAAAGAGATAGAAGACATTCTTACTGACATACACCACACAAGTGAGCCAGTTGGGCTCAAAATGCACTTGGTCAAAACGAAGTCATGCTAACCAACATACCAGAAATGAAGCAGTTACAGTCAATGGTCAATCATAGAAGAGTTCAACCAATACGTGTACTTTGGAAAAATTATCACTGAAGGAGGAGATATCATGACAGAAATAAAAAGAAGAATAACACTATGGATGGGCGGTATTCAGCAACTTCAAATACATCATCAACAACAGAAAGACCTCAATAAAAATCAAACGCAAGATCATCAATGAATTTATCCTACCGATCATGAACTATGAAAGTGAAACCTGGGCATTAACATACAAAACTAGAAATGCGCTCTCAGTGACTCAATGTAAAATGGAAAGAATAATGTTTAATGAGAGAAAGAAAAGGAAACACTTGGATCCGCGAACAAACCAGAGTGACAGACATCATGACAAGCATTAGAAAGAGCAAACACAGATGGGCGGGCCACATTTCACGACTTAGTGACAACAGATGGACCAAGCGAATGGCAGAATGGACTCCAAGAGAATGACCAAGAGAGGCCAAGAGGTAGACCAGCCCTAAGATGGACAGACGTCTTAATCCAGTCTATCGGACACAACTGGTCGCAAGTCGCTCAAGACAGAAAGCGGTCGAAGCAGTCTATGGAGGGGTTCCACCAGAGAAGTGATTAAGCCCTTCAATGATGATGATGATGATGATGATAGTTCTGCACTATAATGCCTATTTAAAGTTGTATGTGTGGCAGAGTTTCGTTGTCATAATTTTAATATAAAAAATGAAAACTTTACATCATAAACCGATAATTTATGTTACCAACTTTGGATAGGTTTATAAATTCCAAAGAAAGGTGAGACCTGATTACCATTTAATTACAAATAACACATTGGATGAAATTTTACAGAACAACGAAACGTTTTAGTGTACACTTAGTGCCCATATTTGACTTTACTGTAGCTGTTGAATTGGGAGTGAGCAATGTAAAAATCATGATCGGAGTAAAAAGTATTATTGCAGTTGTACTATTGTAGTTATCGGTGTATAAGTCGCACTCGCTACTTTTGAATTATGTGCCGGTGGATCCAT
Source organism: Nematoplana nigrocapitula (assembly GCA_032274565.1). Taxonomy (NCBI): domain Eukaryota; kingdom Metazoa; phylum Platyhelminthes; order Proseriata; family Nematoplanidae; genus Nematoplana; species Nematoplana nigrocapitula. The sequence continues at coordinate 13,261 of JAUYWV010075449.1, read as the reverse complement.
ACGATCATGGCATGTCGCCCGAAGAGTGCCTTCAACTGTTTAATGAGTTAGAAGATAGAGGTATTAGCGAGGACGATTAAGTATAACTACTTTGATTACTTTTGGTACTTTGATTTAATGTACTTGCTAATGATCTTGTAATCCTTTTAAGATTCCGTACTTATACAATCCTTAATTATTTAATTACACATCACAAACGACTTTTTCAGTTTATGTGAAAAAAAACTATTGAAACTATGCTGTGAGTCACACCCATTATTTGGAATTGAAAAATTAGCATAAGAAATGCGTCTTATATAACAATAAATACATTTGGTTATATAAGAATTACGTCTAACTTATACACATAGCTATACGTCTATAGCTTATGTACATCACAGTTCAACTATCCCTGAAACCATCCAAAATATTAACATTCAATGAGTGTTTAGTATCACAAAAAGTAATAGTAACAGTTGAATTTGATTTGCAATAGCACTATACAATGCAAATATAACGCGTATATAAAAGAAAAAAACCAGACCTGATATTTGACGTTGTCAACTGGTAATCCCAGTCGCCAAATCGTCTGGGCAGTGTACTTGGAATCATGCTATTTTATGACACTTTTTGTCCAGACACACAGACCTACAGAATCATCCACATACAGTGTGTAGATCAGTACAATCGAATAGTAAACCAAAAATGGAAAGAAAGGAACACAGATCATCGTTATACAGTAGTATAGGCCACAGAAAATTCGTGTATATGTACCGGGTGTCCCATAAATTGTGATTTTTATATCGATCGTACTGTACATTCCTAATGGGAGTCGTTTTAAATCTGTCAATACTCGTATATTTTATAAGCCATAATTTGTATAATACCTGTTACTAATCACATCCTAAAGTTAAAATCTGGGCTTGCGCGTATATGGCGCGATATATTTTTTGGTATCATACGAAAGCTAGAAACATTTCTCTATTCGACGAAAACTAAAAATAACCGTTACATGAACTGTGGCTATATGGCTAAAAATATACTTTATGGAGTTAAAAACGGCAACATATAGGCACACCACAATATTGAATATTTTCCCACCATATGATGTCTAAATAAAAAGGAGAGTATTGTGTAAACGATCGAAGTTGCGGATTTTTTTTATCATTCAAAAAATTTATATTGAGAAACGATTTAGTTTCAATAGTTTTGCATTGCTTATATTGTTTTTACACACATATAATTAAAACACCTCCCATCCTAATAATTTTATTTACTATTATATTCTTAACATCTATTTTAGCTCATTCCAAAATAAATATACTTACAAAAATTATTTTTATCCAGATAACACCATAATCGAATAAAACATGACATTTTCCTTACAATTCTCTTGGTAAAGTTAAACTTTGCGCGCGCGCACAATTTTACATTCACTGAAAGAGGAAAACATTATCTAAAAAATAGCAGCTGTGGAGTTTTTTTATTGCTCAACTCGTCTGTGTCTTGCGTTTAATATCTCGTAGCTATACACAATAAACAAACAATGAGACATGGACATAAATTCAAACATCCCCGTCTTTCAAATGCCGGAAGTTGTATACTATCTTTTACAATAATATGTTTTATATTGTTTTGTAACAAATGGCATCCAGAGGCTCCTGAGCAGATCTAAGCTGGCACCTTATTAGACTGATATTAAAAAGTACCAAGCTAAATCTGTAGATTTAAAATGATATATGATTGAAATAAGTTCATTTATGTATTCAGCTTGACTCTCCTCTTTTACTATGTATTGATTATCCAGATGTGTATACCTCATCTTCTCTTTGTCTCATTCTAAATATATAACAGTTATTGACTTGAACAAACAAGCAAGTTGTTTTTCTTAAATTTGAGTAATTTCTTCTTCTTTGGGTGTCATCTTCTTTCCAGAAGGTTGACTGCCATGGATCGCCACACCCTTCGGTTCTGCGCCGCTCGTACAACTTCATTGTATGTGATGCTCATCCACTCCGTTACTTCCTTGCCCCATGTTCTTCTCTGTCGTCCTCTTCGCATCTTGTCATTGATTTTTCCCTCTAGCAACTGTCTCTGCTTCCCGTTCTCTCTGATGACATGTCCAAAATACTCGATCTTCTTTTTCATCACTTTCTTCAATAGAGATCTGTCCCCTCCCGCCATTCTTAGCACTTTATCTTTAGTTTTCCTATCTTTATAAGATAGTCTAAACATTATTCTGTACATCCACATTTCGAAAGCACTGCTCTTTATTTTACGTCCACGACTCTGATGCATATAGTAATATGAAAACGATGTACGTAACAGTTCAGCATTCTCTTTCTAAGCCGCAGACTAAGGGTCCTTGAAGTTAGCACATCTCTCATCCCTGATAAAATTGCTTCTCGCTATTTCTATCTCGCCCTCACTTCACTATCACTTTTACCATCACCTGTTATCAATTGTCCTAAGTATTTGAACTTATTTACCTGTTCGATACATGCCCATCTACTGTTGTCTGGCTTTATTTAAATACAGTTAACTTTCATTTTCTCATCATAAACAGCTGCCATATTTTTTGAGAAACTTATTTTTAGTTCAAAACTGTTTTCCTCTTATAATGAAAATTTTTTTTTCTTTTTATAATTTGTAAAAGTTAAACTTTTCAGAAACTGAATATAATTATATGCAAAAAATAGGTTGTTCAAATCAAAAGACATTGAATGAAAGCTTAGAAGAAGAATACCTGCTATATTTCAAACACGGTCTGCCCGATAGGTTGTCAGTTATTATAAGTCCGAGTCTATCGTGTTTTCTGTTTAATTGATTATTTTATTTTCACGTAAACATTTGCTAGAAATGCATTCCATGTCAAATCTCTACATGCCGTATACAATAAGGCCTCACTTCAAACAATTCATCTCTAATGATATTGAACTCCACTTATTCCTCTCTTGCTCTCTCTCCCCGATTCCTTCTTTTGTTCATAGTAAACTTGAATTTGTATGATATCCTTTTACAAATTGCCTATTAATTCCGGGCAATGAAGGTTTTATATGCAAGAGCCCTATTTACAGTAAAGTCTTGACTTTGATTGAATGAGGAGTGTCTAGGAATAGTCTTCCTTTTGGGACAGGACGAACGAGTCTGGAAGACTGCTATCTGCATTTGTTTGGGTCGACATCCCATGGGGAAAGTAGAAGAAAGTGGAGAGAATTTGATTCGAAAAAGAACAGTGATCGGAACAGCACCACTTTCGTTAACATGTCAAGTGTCCTCTTTATCGGATAAAGAAAGTATTGTTCAAGTAAATTATTTTCGTTTGATGTCAGGGAAGAAAGCTAGGTTTAATTTTGGGTCAAGTGGAAAAGGGGTAAGCTGTGTATACCCATCAGCTACTGCTCTCGTGCTGCTATCATATCCGAAAGTCTCCTGCGCGGCAAAGCTCAGGACACACATAAAAGTGGTGTGATCACGTTTATTCCTGTCAGTGTACAGTAGGATATACGACAGATTATATCACACTGTCAATCAATAATTGTCTGTACAGTACGTTGGCACAGTCGAGCAATAAAAAATAGACAAACTAATATAGTGGATGGTGTAAATAAATTAGTACTATTCCGAACATATTATTGAGGTGCACAGGGTGTCAAAAAGTCTGGAATAATATAGGCAAATATATATAAAAATCTCCATTTGCATAGAAATATTTTAGTTTGTGACCAATTTCACAGACGTAAACTTTAGAAATGCTAATTTCATAGACAGTATATATCATATATATAAATTTTGAAATGTTGCTATGGATATTTATTAATGAACATTAAGGCCGCTTTCACTAATTCCGAACTTTAGAGTTCGAATTTACAATTTTGAAGCACGGTAAAGAATCGTTTTCTTTAATACATAACTTAAGCGATCGACCTTGAAAATCTTAAGTTTAGCAAGTCTTAGAACTAATCGATTGCTTATTTTACTACTTCAATATTATTGATTGCCTTATTCGAAGCGGTTTCATACATATACAAGATAAATACTGTATACTGCGAGTAAAAAATTAGAAATGTAGCGCTTGGTTTCGCTCTCTTGTATAACAAATGGCCTTTACATGTATATGCTAACCACAATAACCAGAATTGTAATCACTTGCTAAAACTCTTACAGTATATACTGCATATTCTTGTAGAGAAACATAACGAATCAAAAACAGTAAGGATAGGCTCTATGAATTTGAAATGGTGTATTAACCAAGATCCGCAGTCTGCATCGAATACTCCCAAGAATGCTTCATTGAGCAGATCGGTCAATACGTCAAGCAAATGTTCGTTTTTATTGCACCATCTTGCACAAAAACAAATGATTTTCATTTAATCTTCCACAGAAACTTTTTTATGAATCCATTCACCTGGGTATGCATTACGTGAGAATAGAACTTAATTTTCATTAGGCCGGTGGTACTCATAACCAGGATAACGTTTTACACTGCTTCCTTTCGCTGAAGTACAGGTGGCACTCTTGTCTGTTTTTACCAACCTTGCTTCGACCGATTGACCATTAGTTGAAATTTGTTTCATCCAAATTTGAACTTATTTTCTGTAAATGTTCTACTGCATCCACTACGCGCATTGAAAGCGCTTCTGCTGCTGCTTTTTCCGACATTCTCGACACCTCCCTCGCTTGGGAGGCGGCATCGATTCCCCCAACCATGCCCACCAAACTCTCCACGGCAAACCTGTGTGGCTAACACTCTCTCTTATGAAGACAGCCGCAGCTCCTCCGTTTTCTCCTGAGATGATCCTCAGCGCGCTGTTCTGTGCTACTTCTAGCTGGAGCTGCGTAGTCCATCACGCTTCATTGGAGCACGAGGAACACTGTCCGGAGATTGTTATTCTGCAAGCCCCAATCCTTTCCTTCTAGACTGACTAACACTCGACATCTATGCCTGACCTGAGTCACCACTTAGTACACATGGTGGCCAAATGGCAAGGTCCGGTCGAGGGTTACACCAAGGAACTTGGATGAAGGGTTGTTCCTGATATTGTTCCCATCCAAATATATTTGAGGGTTCCATCTAGCTTTGTTTTAGGATGTAGAAAAGAAGGTCACTTCGCACTTCTCGACGCTGAGTATCATCTTCTTTTCTTTGCTCCACTCTTCCACAGCTCTGACTCCCTCTTCAAGATGTCGGCACGCTTCTTCCTTCTTTGGGTGTGGGGCAGCAAGGACACATCGTAGGCGAACATACAGTATACTGCTTCACCGGATCCGTGATCTGGTCACTGAAGGAGAGGATGTAAAATTAAAACAAAAGCGGTGCGAGGACCGAGCACTACGGGTGTCCCTGCTTTATTCTGACCTTCTTTCCCAGATCCCTCTAGAAAGAGACTTGACCTGACGGTTCCTCAGGAACGGCGATCCACCGTACCATTGAGTTCCAGTGTCAATTAGCGTGTTGAGCAAATCATCTCTCTATACCCGATAGTAGGTCTTGGAAAAATCCAAAAGGGCCAGAACCGCCCTGTGGGAGGGTTTCTCCTAAAAACTAGAACTTGGTTCTCACCACTGCGGCGCTTCCTGAAGCCTGCTTGGGTGTCGCTCAGCCAACTCTTGCTCTCTGCGAGGTAGTATAGCCGGTAATATAAACCCTTTCCAACAGCTTTTCCACCCATGTGGTAGAAGAACGGAAGCATCCGAGGTCGGATGAGGGCTTTACTGCGTTGAGAAGTGGGAAGATAGTAGCTCTCTTCCAAATCTGGGGCACTTGGACCATCAGAATTATGAGTTCAAAATTCCCCTTACTTCTTCCCTCGACAAAAGCGCAAGTGCCTTAAGGAAGGTCGGGGGGTATTTTGTCTGGTCCTGCTGCGTCTTTCCTTTCTCATCTGGGCTACGGTTGTTTCGAGTTTGGACTCCATTATTCCGCAGCGGCTTGCATCGTCAACTGAGGCCCCTTTTAGTTTCACCTTTGTTTCGCGGTTTCTAGATCGCTCTTCCTTTGTAAAAACCAGTCGACTAACTGCTGCGTAGTGTTGTTGGACACAGTATGCGTCGAGAGTAGCAGGACAAACGCCGCACCCAACCCACCCTAAAACTGCCCCAGGAATTCCAAAAAGTGACGTCGGAATTCCCAAATCCATCCCCAGGCGTGCCAGACAGGACGCCCGACCCACCACTGTCGAGGCACTGGAGGTTACACGATTGTTCTCAAGAGAAGATGATCAAGTGAGGTGGGGGTTAGACCCTGGAGGTATTTACGAACCGATTCAATCACAATTTAAAAGATGTTTAAATTCTCCAGCGCCAAGGACGGCTAAAACAACACCTGCAAAAACCATTTAATATTGCCTATTTACTAATCAAGGGATATACTGTCGATATCCTTGAATAGCCAAAAGCGCTGCTATTGTTGTTGCGACGTCGTATTCTGATATTATAAACCAGGCATTCAATAACATATTGCGGTATTATCATATAGTGCTGGGTTATAAGACATAGCTGAACAACATTAGTTTAAGTCTTTTAAAGTCATAGAACAAGCGTAGAGCAAAGTTGAAAGAAAATATCACAAAAATAGTATCACTGATGCACTGAACCACTAAAAGTAATTTAAAAGGATATCAAAAGGGTATTTCAAAAGGTTTCAGAAAATACCCTTTAAAAGTGCCCATTTGTTGAAAAATACCATTTTTGTAACCTTTTTCTAACAAAGCCATCAGGCCAACCATTGGGGTGGTCCTGTCGGAGAAACGGTAGAACCGTCTCGACATCCAAAAAGCTGTTCCATTCCAAGATGCATCTTCCTCCTCTGTCTTTCCAGCGCCAGGCACTCCCACAAGTGATCTTCCTTCTTGCACCAACCATATTACTTTCTGTTAATACTCTGCCTTCCTGTAGTGCCCCGATTTGAGTTGCGATAACAGCGTTTGGTCACTCACCTTCCACCCGTCTCCTATCTTGATCTTCCGTTCATACACCTATTATATTCTTCCCTCCAGTCTCGTTTCGTATTTCATCCTTCTTTCTACCGCCTTCTTTGCGCACTCTAACCAGATCTCTTCGTCTCTCTGCTCTTCTCCTCGGGCCCTGTTTGCTTCTCTGTCCGCCCACTCGTTTCCCTCCACTCATGCATGTCCCGGAACCCACTGCAAATACACTCTGTTCTCTTTAGATGCTTCGTACAAATCCCTCTTTGGACCCTCTGGTTCCTTGTTCCTGCTCAGCCTTCCCTTACTGTATTAGAATGATCACAAATTAAACGCCTATGGTCATTCTTAGCGATTGTTATTTTTAGATATATCTTTTTAATTCACCAAGACGATAAGTGAACTACTGCAAAACTTTCTTTTTTTCGTCGAACACTAATTAAATTATTCTTCCTAATGTTAGTAGTTATAAGAACACTTGACAAAAAATATGTTATATTCGTGATCTGTTTACTCGAGAAAAATTCCTATTCTAATTTTATTTAGCTGAGCTGAGTTGGTAGAGAGGCGAAATCGGCGGTGGTGACGCGTCTCTGGATGTGTCTGTGAGGCGCTGGGAGGGAGAGAGAGAAAGAGAGAGATGTGGAAATGTGAAAGATTCTAAACGGAGAAGGTTCGGACTTGTAAAATCGACCTACAATTAATCCCGAATTATCAACGCACCCTAACCAACCAAGAGGAGACGTTTCAACTGGAACTGTACTATCTCTTGTCTCTAGCTCGATGTTCTCTCATTTAACTTAATTAGGATACTGATGCCTCCTTCGTTAATATATAGAGATGGGGCAAAGCAGTGAAAGTTGGGATCTTGTCTGACAAACTGATGCGAGGCATCCCGGAGAGACAGAAAGGTCTCTATATATTTTGACTCCAGTGCTTCTCTGACGGATTCTATTTAAAGAAAGAGAAATTCCACTGCGCGCGCAGTTCTGATGTGAACTGACGGTCAAATTAGTTCGAGTCGGCGATTAGCGTTTTGGGGCCATTCAATATAGTCGTGATCCATTTTGCAAAAGTCATCGACGTCAGGGGGTATTGGGAAGGTTAGGCTGCTCGCGCTGATCCTAGATGGTATCGCATACCCATCAGATTAAGAGACTAGATTGATTTTTTACGCCTCTCTTAAATGGCTTCTCCGCTCAGATGCACTCGGGGAAGTTTGGGGAATGACGCCGCCACGCCGCACTTTTCCGGCTCTCACACATAAATGAATTATTTGGGAAAAATTTCTCGATAAATGCAGGGAGCACATTATTGAAGTATTGGTCGGATTTTCTTCTCTACTGAAACTCTATTTGCCCGTACGCACTGTCCATTGGAGTTGGAGAGGAGGAAATTTCAAGCATCTACTTTGTATTCTTTACGTGAAACGTGATCTGCATGATCTAACTTTTTTGCCATGTTTGGTATTGAAGAAGACATATACAATACCAGTACGATTACTCAGGTAAGCTTTGTCTGCAACTGATTTCGATAGTTCAAGTGAGAACACGTCGCGCGTATAAACGCTTTGTCATAATCACGATAATTGTGGGAAATGCTTTTTCGACTTCTAATCATTTCAATTTCAAGTACAGCTCTATCTAAAGATTGCGAGACGTTGAATTTTGTCTAATCATTTGTTAACCAATCCGACTGAAAACCCAAGGCTGCCTAGGAAGAGTCATTTGTGTCGTGGTTTCCGATTTTCGGCAACGGAAGTCGCACATAAGTGCCCTCGGGTGGGCATCTGCGACAAGTGCTGTAGTTCCACTCTGCTTTCCCGATAGATTAAACTTGGTGAGTCACGCATGCCCGTGTGGTACGCGTCCCACTGGGAAAAGTTCCGACCTGACGGCGGACGTTCAGGCCCGATTCACTTTTAGCCTTCCAAATTAAACACAGCTTTAAAGCATGTGTTTGGCAAAGAGTAGTCAGTCCTGGACGGTGAGAAAGAAAAAAACAAGAACAACATTAATGAAATCCATCAGGAAGAGGCAGTTCTTATTCCTTGGGTACATAATGAAAAAAGACGGCTTAGAAAATCTAACATTAATAGGGCGGATAGAGGGAGATAGGAACAGAGGCAGGCAGCGGCTGACTTATTTGGGAAGTCAATGTAAATTGATGGCAGCACAAGTACCGCATAATGAAAGTGCAAAGGTATCAGAGCAAGAGGTGATGACGACACCAAGAGAAAGGAAGGCTGTGGAGAACCATGATCGCCAACGTTCTCGCCGGACTGGACACGCGACTTCGAAAGACATTTCTCATCATCATCATCATCATCATCATCATCATGTGATGCTGTCTCCGTTACGAAGGTTGGCAACAATGCCACGCCATGTCTCTCTCCTCTGTTTTCTCCAATAATGACTATCTTACTCCAATCTTTTACATACAGTAGTCCCATGTTCTTCTCTGCTTTTCTCTATCTCGTTTTTCTTCGATCGAATCTCCATGATAAGATTAAGCAAACTCTGACTAGAACTTCTTAGTAGATGTCTTTAAAATCTGAGTTTTCTTTCTTTGAGGCTGATCTTCAGGATTCTCTTATAGCAACAGTACTTGAATGCTATTTCACGTGTTTTAATAATTTCAATAGCAAGACACTCTTTCTGTTCTCGCAGAAATGTAACTGCCATTCAACGATGGCATTCTAATTTTTGAAATATTATTCTAATTCTTGAGAACGATGTGTGTTCGTTTTCTGTAAGTGTTTGCTTAACGTATCTAGTTGTTTAATTTTTGTCGTGTATCGGGTTTTTATTGTACTCCAACTGTCTGTGCATACTTTATTAGACAGTATGATCAGAAAGTATCTGTTATCTGGTGAAACATGTCCTAATTAGATGTTACCATACTTGTATTTCTTTTTGTCACTCATCAAACTTCGTCGATTTACTTTGCCATCATTTGAATTTCATTGCTGAGAGAAATAATATATATCACCATTCCCTCTAAAATTTCCGTTTTTGTTTTATAACAATTATAGTTTCCTTTTAAAAACACGTTCAGCAATTTTACAAATTTTCCCTTTTACAAATGAAAATTGAAATGTTTAAACTTTCTACTCCCAATGACGCATTTACAATGAGAAATCGACTACTACGCATAGGCGCATCTTTTGAAATTTTGGCGTTGTTCGAGCCACAGGTGTCGTACACTACGCTTGAGGATTCTTTCCCATTACAATCCCATCGCTGAAGTTATTGTTTGATAGATCTTCAGTGTTTTGCAACTAAATTTCTGATGCACATGACTAAAAAAGGGGTGGTTTGAATTGTTAATTTATACATGAAAAATCCCCTTTAATTACTATAATTCTCTTTAGCTTTGCTTCAGTGCTTGTTGATCTGACAATTTGACTGATGGTACAGTACGTACAGTACATACACTTAGCACTCTTAATGACTGGCCAAGTTGTGAATAATAAAACACGCATTATTCAATTTTTTGTCTATTTAAAGCAATTATATTGGTTGTTATATACGTGATATCAAAATTTCTATAAATTGGAAGTGAATGACTATAGGGTTGTTGAGTTACAAACTTAGTCAAAGAAAAAAGACTAAATATGGTCAGGATTAATTTGCAGAGATTTATGCATGCAATTTGTAATTGCATTAATTCCTATAAACACCAATACTGTAACTAGGCTTTACATGTGAATGGATGTAGTCTCGCGAGGGATTAAAGTTTTCTATTTTTATATTCAGACAGTAACCGCATATTAGGTTAGTTGTTTAGGGTGACATTGGAAATCTAGCAGATTAATAGTCTTACAAACTACAGGGATTTGACACAATAGCAAGAGCAATGATGAATTGGAAAACCGTATTATAGTAGTGAAGTACATTATAACAGAACTCACGCTAAAATGAGTCAATCTTCTTAATCAGAGTCACCGTTAGACTGAATAACACTAAAACTTTCAAAGCTATCAAAGCAAACCACTCGTGACGGTCCTAACTGTCATTTGTTATAATACGAACGCCTACAGTGTCTCCACACAAAAAGAGAAACTAAATATTTCACTCATAAAAAGCGCGTTATACACATTAAAATCAAATCGACCGAAATAACGTTTTTTCGGACCCTTGATATACATATCCTTTTGGAGGTCTATTCGACCGTTTTAAGTTTATTATGTAATACAATAATTTCTATTAGGCATATCAAATAGTATGAAACAATGGTAGTCTGAAGAAAATGTGTTATTTTAGTCGAATACTACAGTCTATACATAGTCATTCTTAAAATTCTCACCATATTCACATTTCTATGTACAGGCTATAGTTAGTTCATTAGGATAATACAGTATATATTGTTTTTGAGTGGCGCATTTGACTGCTCCAAAATCTGGTGCAGAAGCAGAGACAGAGAAATAAACTAGAATTGCACAGGATACAAGTGCAATGCCTAATTAGGATCCTCTGAGGAAATGAAAAATAGTCATAACAAAGAATAAAATAAGGATGATGAGATCTGTGGTTCTGGCCAAATTGTCGTAAGCCTGCGAGAGTTGGCCACTCATTCAAGCCATTAAAAATAAAATGTTTGATTTTCAAAGATTGCTAAACATCAGGGAAAGACAAAAAGTCACACGTGTATGACATGAAATATGTCAATTTTGTTAAGGAGATAAATTCAGTTATAATTGTCTACAAAGTTCGTAGATTTGAAGTGACCGACAGAATAATTGAAGGGAGAATTTAAGGTACAAGATTATGATGAATACCTCAAATAGCCTGAAGGCTTGGAGTGCAGAAGACAATTAGTGAATTAGTGAGAGGTTGTGAAGGTATAGAAACTGCATCCACGGCATTTGTTGGACTAAATTAGTAAATTATGTCGAATGTCAATTCAGTTGATTATTCAATAGAAAAGTAATAAAAACCTTCGCGCGCTGACAAAACTCTCCTCTATTTAGTGCATGCGCTGCAAGTACCCAGGGAATGCAATTGGGTCCGTATTTGTTTTTTGCGTGCTCAAGACCTAAGACGATTGCATTCCAAATGAAATTCAGAGCCACTTGTATGACGTGGATTGGGAGACTTTTAGTTCATATTTGGCTAGATTACACCGCTCTAGTGTCTCCTGTATAGTCTTCGGATAAACTTATTTTCTCAGAAAAAAAAAAACATATGACGTAATTCTGTATTACAATGTACAAATGTATGTGTTAATGGAATGAAAATGTCACTAACCAATCATTTCAATTTTCCTAACCTTCCTTCGCATTTATACTGTATGTAGAGAGAAACTCACTGTTTTTTTCTTTACCCATGGGATTCAAAGTGACTTCCTTTAGCAGTAATCCTCGCTTCTACAGTCAGTATCTCAGACTCTATTCCACCGGATCAGTTGTCACTGCCAGAAACCGTCATCTGATTTATCATCCACTATCGCACTTGCTCACGCTCCAGGGGATCCATATCTATAGATCTCTGGAATAAATTATTGGAGGCGACAATATCCTTGCGTTCATTTGTTGTAAATTTTAAAATTTATTTGAATAGTTATATTTTGCGCATCTTGTGCATACTAAAATTAAGTCATATGACGCAATCAGATGGAACTGTATAGAATAATTTAGCAAAATACAAGAATATATTTTTTTATTGTTTTGTTGAACTTCAAAAAGTTATTCTTAAATGATATAAAAGAAAATCTTAAATTAAAACGAAAATTCGTTAAACAATATGTTTTGAGCAATAATGGCACATTCTATATTTTTTATAAAACATATTTTATAATGCATAAATAATTTTGAAGTTTCCACTATTTTATATAAACCTTGAACAACAAAAAGACTATAATAAAATTTTATTTTGCGGCAGTAGGATTGGATGTACTGTAATGTAAAGACGATATCGACTTTTTGGACATACTGTACATCTATATATATAAAACAGAAAATCTGTCTGTCTGTCTGTCCCACCCCCGAAATGAGCTTGGCGGCCGTATGGTTGGTCCCACGGACCCGAAATTTTGCATGAGTGACCCCTCAACCCTGCGGGTAATATAGGCCAAGTTTTGTTTTGATTGCTGGCTTGGTTTGGGCTTGGGCCGGGTTCCCAGGGTTGGCCTATAAGAGAAGCCGTTGGAATTTGAATTCTGCAGTAGATAAAGATAGATAAAGATGTTTATTGATGTAACTGAAAATCAAAAACATCACGTGAGAGAACAATTCATAAGCACGCGTCATAATAGAAACATTGATCAACTTAGAACATTATATAAACAAAATAGCAAGAAACAATAGACTAATTTACATGAATGCACATAGTTAACCTCTAGATAACCTCAGAAAA
>JAUYWV010075227.1:0-15629 GCA_032274565.1 Nematoplana nigrocapitula | reverse complement strand
CTGCGGCTAGTTTGTTTGGTCTAGGAGTCTTCCTTCTGCGGCTAGTTTGTTTGGTTTAGGAGTCTTCCTTATACGGCTAGTTTGTCAGCCTCTTCATTTCCATCAATTCCGGCGTGTCCGGGTATCCATTAGAGCGAAATGATGTTGTGTACGCTAATTCTTGACAGCCGTGGCCATTTCTTGTTGTTAGGGTTCTGGTTGAATCTTCTCAAGAAGACTCTTGCTATCTGTGAAGTTGACCTCATTCGTAAAATTTAGTATTGGAATCGAAGCTGAAGCGTAGAGATGTTTACTCCAATTTGTAATACTTCAGTTTTAAAGTTGTGAATTTTATAATATATTTTACGTATCACAGTGTTTACCCATTTTCTATAGAAGTCATGTGTCAGGATATTTGATATGCAGATATTGCCAGTGTATCTAGTGTGTATGATCAGTGTAAACGTATATATAGGACAACGTATAGTTTGTATGCAAAGAATTACCCTTTACCGTGTATTTCTGCTTAAACACTCACCAGGTTTATGGGTAAAAGTACACCTAATAACGTACACACTACTTAGAACAACGTTTCGCGTTGGTTTTCTGTTCTACAGTATATGTTTACAGATTATTATTTTAGAAAAATCTCTAAACATACGACTTGAAGTAAAAAATGTTGTTTCTGGAAGTCGATATCAGTCTGGAGACAAGTATTGAAGGTTTAAAGGAGTCAATAACCGGGTCCTATAAATATTCTGCCCATTTTCGCATTGATGAATTTGTTTTTCAAAAAACGACTGTCACATCCAGAGTGAAAATTATCTGATTAACTTGCTGGTTTATCTGATAAATTCGACCTCTCGACTAATGGACCGGGCCTGGGAACAATCAACCCTAATTGTTGATGACTATCAAGAAAGTCTCTTTTTCTGTCTCTCGCATTTTCGGTTACCCTCTCAAACGCTTCCTCGTCTGGCTCCAAGGGCTACCAATCTATTTACATTTTATTGAAAAATCTTCGAAATGTGATAACCTTTCATAGCTTTCAAAAATATTTTTCCTGTGTTGTAGAATAGTAGACCGACTGAAGAAGGAGTCGGGGATGGTAGTTCTGGTGTGTGCGTGCGTGCAAGTGATATTGATTTGTGTGCATTCCGAGATAGCATACGCGTTTGCCAACGCGCTGTTTACAAGTTTAGTTTTCTTTTTGTTTTAAAATGTTACACATTTTCGTCGTTTGTTAGTCTGTAAAGTCGAAACATACACCCATCTTCGATGACAAATGAAGTTGATAATGTCTCCGGATCGTTTGGTACGCATGACCAAATCAGTCTGTTGCCTGAATAAACCTTTATAAGAGCTGCATATATCTAGCAGTGTTGGTAGTTGGCAAAGATGCCCCGGTACAACTAATAAATAAGAAAACTATTTTTTAAAGTCTTTGGAGTAACTGTCACATACTGTATACGTAAGCCCTAAAGTATACGAGTCCCATTCATATAAAGAAAATTTTGTTTAAATATGTAGTTAAGAATAATCTTTAATCATGGATGGCCTTTATATTCAACCAATATTAATAGTAGCACAACCGCGCTTCATTTTTCGCGATGGTTATCTACTGTATAACTGCAAATAAAAAGGAAATGTGATTTCGTATAAAAGTAATGTGTAGAGAGCTACTGTCCAAATTGTAACCCATTTGCTATCCCTTTGGGGGGGCCTCCTTCATTTACTGAAATCATGTGCTTATTTACATGGTATATGCAATTTGATCATCTGTTTTTTTTTGCAGAAGGGCTACAGTACGGAGGAACTGACTCAGGAGATGGCCAACTTGGAAGGCTTGATGAAGGATCTGAATGCGATCACTCAGAAAGAGTTCGAATGCTGATGGTCCATCGAGCCGAGTTGAGTCCAGCCATCTAGTCTATCTGTGCAGCCCACGCTGTCCGCTAGTGCTAGTTTTGTGTGTACCAGCCAACCACCATCTTCCAGGCCTCGCAAAAGCCAACCCAGCCTGGCGGTACCCAACCGTCACAGCATCAACTAACCAACCAGTCTGTGCATTTCAACCTAACTGGAATAATGACAACGAAATTACTATTTTTGCTGACAGTCCAATCAGGTGGTGATGGTGAAAACCAACCGCCCCATAGTGTGTGAATTGTGTGTACATAGAAAACTGGACAGACCCCAGCATTCAGCGGCTATCAAAAGCGGTGATTGATTTCAATGTCCCATTGTGTACATTCTATTCAGCCACTCATTTCTTAGTTTGCATATATCTTGGTAATTAGTGCGGTGTCACATCTGGCGATTGGGAATGCATTTAAAGTCTACACCATTTGCGGCTCTATTTAAGATATTTACGGTTTGGTTTCTCTGTACATTGAAAACCTGATCACGTGACTACAAGAATTGCATTCGCTCCCGTATTTTACGAATATGCCACCCACGCGGAAAGAACAGACTTCGATGTTGGGATTTAGTCTTAAAACCGATACGCAGTCTGGAAAAAAGTTGAAAGCAAAATTAAACTTTAGACAAACTGATTAAAACCTAAGTTTTGACATTAGCCACGCGGTTGATGGTCAAGAATGAATATTAGTCTTTTTTTGTTTTTGCACATCGCGGTGACACTGTCGTTTAATTGCAGCGTGGAGAATGTCAATTTGCATTTCATCACACCCACCTATCCGCCCACGCGCCCCGAGAGCCTATAAACAGTAATTTTGTAGTCCTGTGTTGTGCAATAAATAGTAAAACGTTCTGTTTTGTAATAACAATGAATGCACCAAGCAATTTACTCTTATAGCCATAGGTGCCGGATAAACAATTCGTGCAGATAAACAGTATATCTGGGAAAGTTGGTCAATTTTGGTTTAAAATTAGTTTTTAAATATGTACTGTATAGTGGTGTGCCTATCACGTGCTTCTTTCTTACAGGAAAATAATGTTCTGCAGAATTAGTGTAATCATGAAAACCACACCTTTTTGTCAGTGAAATTGAAATTCGGTCACTGAAGTTAAAACAAGGACTGACGTGATTGAAAATGCATTTACAAATAAATGATAAGTCTTGTCATATACTGCTGTTATGTTGACGAAAGTATTATATGCATATAGCATAAGAACGGACACACAATCGCGGTACACGTGACATCATATCAACGTATAATTCTGTGTCTGCGTTCGACAAGGACAAGATTGGTCGGCTTTGGCAAGGCCTCTAAACACTGTCTCTAGGTATTATAGTCAGACGAGGGCCTTTTTCAGAGAGGAATTGTAGTGCTTCTTCTTAAGGTAAGGTCAATTACAAAGACTATTTCATGTTCAATGCCAAATTTTTAATTTCAGTAACCAAGCTTACATTTTTCAATTTAACCGAGAAACGGTGTATTTTAAGAGTCTTTGCTCTCCTCTCTCTCTCTCTCACGAGTCAATTATGAGAAAATATTTTCGCGCAAATTTTCACTATGTTGCCCCATCAGTAATTAAATTAACGTCGATGTTGTTCGGAAATAAATAATTCACGGGAAACCTGGCGTTCATCATTGCAACTTTGTTGACTTATTTGAAAAAGGCATTGTTAGGCTAACCTTAAATCAGTTGAGGAAAAAGTCTGCATATTTCTTTACCATATGCTGAGAGAAAGATTCTTTGAAAAATTATACCGAAGTCAAAATTTTCGTGTATTGAATGAAGAATAAATGCACTTTTGCCAGGACTATTTTCTAATTAGCGAAATTGATTAAAATGCGCACATGAAGGCAATTTCAAAGGACATATAAATAATATTGGCAGAATGTCTTAATAACCTTATTATCTTAGATGTGCTTTCCGAATATTCGGGATTAAACAAATCTGTATGAATTCGGACCCGCGATTGGAAATTAGCGAGCATTGTGCGTTCATCCAGCTTGATCCATATCGAGTGAGAGGGGACGATCATGGGATTATTAGAAGGTAGACAGACTCCTGATTTAGATTAGGTAAACGAACGACAGGCCATCTCCCGAACACATCGGCTAGAATATACTCGTGCACTTCTTTTTTCTCGGCGCGTCATCTGAGATTTCCCTAGTTTTTTGTCTGAATGATTTGTTTATAGGTAATTGTTGTGCATCGGTGCCGAAAGGATCTTTGTCGTTTTACCCCTCCCTCCCCCACCCGTTTTTTACATATATGTAACCCCAGGTAATATTTAGATCCATTTTCTTCATTGACCGTTTCCTGTATAAAAGCACTTGTACAGAAACGCCCAGCTATGCGCATATGAGGGACTACTATGATACCGGGACGTAGATTTGGCGAAACAGGCAACTTTGAGGAGAAGGCTGACTTGAAAATCGTAATAAAATATTTCTTAACCGATTTTGGTAATATTCAATCAACATATTAATTAGTAGTTCACATAAACAAAACTTTGGAATCTACACAGAAGTTAAATTAAATATAATTTTCATCACTAGATGGTCAATTAAGAATTAGACCATTTTAATGTGATTTATTTTCTACACAATAGTATAAATCTAATTTTGATATTTTGAAAAACAATCTTGTCTTCTCCTCAAAATTTCTTTTTGCGCGAGTTACTTTCCGGTAATTTTAAGTATTCCCTGACTTATATATCTGAAAAGAATTGAATCACTTGATCAGAAAATACCATTTTATAAGCAGAACTGTATACTCAAGGTAGCTTTAATAATAATTCTGCGGATCTCTATTGTACCATATTTAATGCCGTTTTCTGATTTTGATATTCCTGTTCAATTCCTGCATGTTTAATTTCAACCGAATAGAAAGACTTTTAATTGGATTTGTCGACCACTGTTTCACCTCAAACGAATGAGCTCTTTTGTGTGTTGTTGACAAGTAGCCAGTGTGAAAGTCAGAGGCGTCTTGAAAGAACACGTTGTATCAGAGGCAGCTTAAACGAACGAGAGAGCTGAACTGGAAGTGGTAAAAGGCTACGAGAGGAGAATCGGAGAGCGTTGTGAAGACTCTCGTGACAGTAACACAAATCACCTGAGAGCATATTCGTCAAACAGTTTGGTGTGTGCGTGGGTGGGTGGGGGGTAACTATCGTAAATTTAAAACAAATGTGTCATTTCGCCAAAACGGATGTTTTTGTTTTAGTTGATTGAACTGTATCGGTGCAGAACCGGTGTGTGTGTGTTCGTGCGTGTGCGAGAGAAAGAGAATCTGTATAATGACTAAAATAAGGACCATTAATTGATCAAGACAGTTGGGAGATACCCGTCTGACTTTGTTCTTGGCCAGGGCGCCTGTCTAAATCCTTCGTCTTTTAAATGTCACCTTGACAAAACAAATACTGCCTACGGCACTATTTTCACCTTTAATTTGATATTAAAGACAATAAATGAATTATGATTGTAACGACAAAGTGCAAATTCGAATTGAACTTTAGTATTTGTGATAGTCATATTTATTTATCGTTTTCGCGATGCAAGAAAGATATGAAAATTCGCCTAATCCGCGTGCGTATTGCTACATTTGTTATTTTTTATGAAAGAGGGGAATACTTTAATATCAAAATCTATCGACTCAGCTTATTTCCCAATATACGCATTATGACTGAACATTTTAGCCCACCTGCGCCGTCTAAATAATTGTGTGAAAACCATTTAAAAGTGTGACACATCCCAGTAAATTCATCACTTCCAGTGTTTTGCCGCATTTCTTTTTAAAATCTGAGTTATTTGAGGCACGATCGCACTAAAACTGATGGATTTACAATGATGAAAAACGTTTGTGCACTAAATTTAACGTTCCGAGCAATGTTAAACAATGGCCACATTGACAATTTCAAAAATTTGTTAAAATTACTACCGAAGTTAGATACTTCTAAAATGTTTACATAATCTAAGGGAAATAGTAAAGTTTTTATTCAAATCAATACTAAATCTCTGTATGAGCCCCATTCGTTACACGGACGACATCTTAACGATAGTCAATTTCTGTCCACGTCCTTCTTAGCATATCTTCATTAATGGTCTCCATAGCGCCAGTTATTCTTGCTTAAGGTCATTTACTGTATGTCCTTTATTTTGTTGCCGTACACAACATCTTTCACATGGCCCCACAAGAATAAGTCCAAAGGTTGCCATCTGGGCAACGAAGGGGGCCAAAGAATCGGGCCATTTCTTCCTATCCAGCGATTAGGAATTTTTTTCTTCCAAAATGCGCAAACTTTTATCCCCTATTGAGGCGGTGCTTTTGGCATAATAAAAAATTTCCCGATCGCTGGATATGGAAGAGATGGCCTCCTCGTTTTCCAGATTTAACACTTTTGGGCTATGTGATATATGTGTACCTCACCAAAGTAAATGACATTTAATGACCTTATGTGTGCAAAGAATAACTGCCGCTATGGAGACCATTGATGAAGATATGCTAAGCGAGGACGTGGACAGAAATTGACTATCATTTAGATGTCCGTGTAACGAATGAGGCTCATATATAGAGATTTAGTATTGATTTGAATAAAAACTTTACTATATATTTCCCGTAGATTATTTCAGCAGTATCTATTTTTGAAAATATGGACATTGCGGACACCTTGTATTAGTTACTTCCTGAGATAATTATACTACAATAGTGAAATTCAAAGCAATTTCCGGTTAGTGTATAAAACATTAAATCAAAATGTAAAATTGTTGAAATGTTTTTGATAGTTTAATTCAAGCAGTTGTACAATGTAGTCTCTTGTGCAAACATTAATTATTGACTAGTTTGTTTATTCCATTCCGAACACTGCTATTATAATCTTTAGCAAATATTAATCTATATTTGTTTACTATGCTTATTTATCGTTTATATATCTTCAAAAATAAAAAGATCAATTTACTACCGTAAGTACCGTATTTTACTAAACAACTACAACAAGGGCTGGTATCACTGCTGAAGGAGGAACCCCTCTCTGGAATCCTTCCACCGACGTCTGTCTCTGGCCAGTCGTGGCCATGTGGGCCCCAGATAGCGGGTGAGGTCATCTCTCCATCTTGTCTTTGTTCGTCCTTTTGATCTTATCCATTGCCTTGGTGTCCATTCTGTCACCCTAATTGTCCACCTGTTGTATTTATAACGCGAGACGTGCCCAGCCCATCTGTGCTTGTTCTTCTTGATAAAAAACTATTAATTGCTTTACATCAGAATTTTTAACCTTATTCTTATATCTGTGTCATAATTCTGCAATTGCTTTTTAGTTTTTTTGCACTGTGAACTAGTTTGAAAGATCGTTTTCAGGAGCAATATAATAATAAGGGTAACAAGAGATCACATTCAAATCGATTAGAAAATCAAGTCGGGAAATATTTCCTAAAACAGAAATCAACAAGGTACCGACTCACTCGTTCGAAAATGCCAGGGCATTTAGTCTTACACGACTTATAGCTTTTCCTAAAAACTTGTTCGTTGTATATTCATACATCTCCGCTATTTATACGTTATTTTATTTCTGGATGGCATGCTCATTATTTCTTAAAGATAAATCGCTGGTTTAGATAAGAAGTACGGTCATATTGTTTTTACTAAAGGTTAATAAATTACTTATATAACTGGTGGTAGGCGGGCAGGGGATCAGGCGTGTCAGCTAAAAATTGACGAACTCAACATTTAACAAGTGAAATCTTTTAACTATTTCGAAAGCTTGATCACTGAAGATGACAAATGTGACTCGAAAATTAAGAGAAGGATCAACATGTCAAAGCAGTCATTTCATAAGTTAGATAGATGGAAGGATATGGCGATTGGAAAAAGGAAAATAATTCTACGCTGTATTGTCTACTCGTGGAAGTGAATGTTGGACGATGTCGTTGTTGTTACGGCTGCGCATCAGATTCTATCTAAGCAGGGCAGTTCGATTTATATCCAAATGGTCTCCGTTGACTGCAACCCAACTACACGTGGATCGGACTGACCAACCAGATATCTGCGCTACAACACCTTCTGGCCAGGTGTAGTCCGATTTGGTAAGCTCTTCGAACCATCTCAGGGAGATAGCCCCGCAAGGTGAGAAGTGGTCAAATGAGGGCCAGACACTACGGGGATTAACGACAACCTCTCATTGATGTATAACATACTCCAAGGCATTATAAATGTCATGCTGTAATCATAACAGCGCCAAGGACGGCCAAGGAGCACCTGCAAACATCATTTAATATTGCCTATTTTCTTATCAAGTGATGCATTATTTGATATCCTTGAACAGCCATGCCTGGGACATATTCGTCGCGGATGGAAAGCCGGCTTGAAATATGTTTTGTTTTGCGAAAAATGCTCAGAATATCCTGGGTAGACCACATTTCAAATGAAGAAGTCCTAAATAGAGCAGAAGAAAGAAAGTTGATCAAATTGATAAGAAGAAGTCAGCTCGAATTCCTGGGTAATGTTATAAGGAAAGAGGGACTAGAAGACATACAATAACAACGGGCATGATTGATTGAAAAGAGGAAGAGGACGTCTTAGAAGGACATGATACATCGATAAATATAAATAACTGTCGCAAATTTAATGAAAGCATTAAGCTTTCTATTTTGGAGTGTTCAACATTTTGCAAAGTTTGTCGATATAACTTAGGGAATGTCGTCTAAAAAATCACGATAAAATGACGCACTTCCGTTGATATTTTATTGACAAAAGATTAGATACAGTAAGATAGGTAATATAAAACAGTGTACATTAGGTACAAGTTATCAATGCATGCAGGAGATGAATAAATGCAGAATACACATTTTGGGTAGTTTGGTTGGTCGCTAGTCGGAGTGGACTGCCGCCGCCCGTTTTGGTTAGCTCGCCGTTAGGTAGTCAGACCGATTAGTCGTTGGACGAATTGTCCGACAAATGCTGAGCCAATTCGGAAAATCCGGCAAACATATCCGAACTGTTCTCGTTCATCAGACTGGAAACTGCCCGATCCACCTGAACACACACCATCGAGCAGAACACTAAATTGGTCAACAATGTCTAACTGACTGATCCGAACTTTTTGACCACTGTGCAACAATAAAAATGATGAACGCATTATACTACTGTCAAAAAATTAGGCAATATATATGTTTTGCGGTGAAATGATGAAAATACCACGTTTTATAAGTATAACTAAATGAGAGAGCCTTTCCTGCTACTATATGATCGGACGGATAGGTGCGTATTTCATCTAGCTATTTACGCGAGTATGCGATCGATATCTACGAAGAGTACTATTTATAAATTTCTACAAGAATATTTTCCGAAAGCCTGGCTTTTAACCTCAATAATTTGAAACAAATTGAGGATCAGCAGTTTCGTTTAAAATATTACTGGCAAGAAATTATACACGAGCAAAAGTATTGACAAATGTGCAATTCGTACGGCGACATCATCGATCGACTATATTGTTGATTTTCCATGTAATTTCTCGACATCACTTATATCGGATATCACTTTTTGTCATGTTCACGTGCACGCTGGCAAACAACAATTTATTATTAATACACTTGGACGCCATAGAAGGAAATGTATTTTGTTTTAAATCTATAGATCTACATTTAAAAAAAACGATTGTAATTCAAATATTGCTTAAAAACAGAAAAATGGTTACAGATACTGACCATAGAATAAAAAGAAGTTGTTACTAAAATTATAAAAATTGACCCTTGGCTTTATAAACAATTACAACGCTCCTATAGTGAAGCCATTCTTTAGACAATTCGAACTCCACAAAAATCAAATTATATCTCGAATTGGAAAGTAGAATCGCGCGATAACTGAAGAAAGATCGATACACGTAAAGATTTTGACAGCTGGGCCCTGTTGTCCTTCGTTTATTTTAAACAGGTTAAACAATTTACAGCGCTTTGTTGAAACTGACACGTTTACAAAAAGTGCTTTTGCAAACAGGTCAGTTGATTCGATAAATATCAACGCGATTACCCGAAAATCAAGTCGGGTCGAGTGATGAAAAATGGTTTCCACCACAAAATCTTTATTAACAGACACTACACATATAGATAACCCTTGCACGCACAGAGCCAGGGCTGTAGGCCACGACGGTATCGTGGTAATCAATACTTATAATTTGCGTTATGCGAAAAAATATCGCTCACTTAATCGTGATAAGGAAGGAGCTAAATATATGTCACTAAAAGAAAATATAGTGCGTATATCGCCCCTATATAGTTAAATCCGACATAATTGCATACAATTAATCTTAAGTACGGGTCAGCGTAAATTTCTTCCAAATTTTCAAAATTGACGAGTATCCGACGCGTTAGATTAAAACAATGCTAATCCAGAAACTCGTCCGCTTTCAAATTATATAAATAAATTCACAGTTACCTATTATTGGTAATGTTATGCTACAAGGTGAGTTTGCCAAACATCAAGAACAATTTACACACACAGTCATACCCGCTTCACCAATTGCATTTTAAACTATACTACTGCATATATTTTTGCACATTATGAATGCGGGCATGTATGTTTATGTATATTTATCAAAAGAAACTAACGAGAAAGTGGCAATAGCTTTGTAGATACGGTTAGCTTTGTATTTTCTGATGAAAAATACCTCTAAAATGTGTGTCCGATTTTGTTACAGCATACTAAAAGCACTAGAGGTTATATATACCGTTTCAGCCTAACCCATACTTGACTGTCTATTTACGTTGGTGAATAATTATACGTATATCAGAAAATAATTTCCCATTTTCCCCCAGAAAATCATTACTTTAGCTCTATTATTCCTTAATATCAGATAATGTTCCCAGCGCAAAGCAAAATGAAAAATTTGGAAAAACAAATATGAAACAGTTTATTTCAAATAACATACAGTAACAAATAACAGCAAGCAATATACGTGAAAGATACTTTTGGCAAAATATACTTTCATTTCTAAAAAAGAGAATATGTACAGAACATGTAAGTGGAAACAGTGGTTCGTTACACCAAAACTCGAATTGAGCCTAAGAGCGATCTAAGGAATAGTCGGATATTGTAGCACGCTGGTGTGATACCTTTTTACAATTCAGGTAACAGTTCATTTCCCGATTAAAAAATTAGAAGTTTTATAGCTCATGATACAAATGTAGTAAATTATGCAACGAATACATTCAAATTGTTTTGTAAACTCTTTCAGTTATCCCTAACAGTAGTTGATTAATTTCTTTGAATTTATGTTTTACGATGATTTCTAAGTCTTGAAGAAACGCGAAAGCTAAGAATACGGTTTGCTGGACAAGATTTGAAAATGATGCCGTCGAATAAATAATCTTTTATACCTATAGACAGAATATGAATTTACTATTTCTGTAGTAAAAATGAACAAAAAGACAAATTGGGCAATAATTTATAACATTAGCATGTAAGGAGTTTGGAAAACATTAAAAATGTGAATCGTGATTCGAATCGTAAAGCGAACCGCGCAAAAAGGTTTCAGCCGTGGTACACCGGCTGAGAATGGATCGAGGTTGCTCAGGGCTGGTGATGTCCTCGGTGAAGACCGGACAACTTACTTGCTGTTATCGTACAAACTTGGGTGTCCAAATAAGAACAAGATCACCAAAAATAAGGTCTCAATAATTTTTTTAGATTTAAATTTGTCACGTGAAATACTGAGCGATTTTACATATAGACGTTACAATTTTCAAATGGATGCCGATGCAAGTTCACAGTTTGTTCAATAAAAGAACACAAAATCAATCAATGAGCAATGATCATATCATTTAGCGGCTCTTACTGACTGTCTTACGAAAATTGAAAAATTTTAAAACACTAATTATACCTTTTGATCAACTACATGTCTGCATATAATGTATCAAAAATATTCTATAAAATCGTACGCTTTTCGAAAAATTCCACAAGTGATTAACGGGAATAATATCTCAAGCCTTACAAAATTATTATAATGTAAACTATACACAATAGTTTCAGCACTAGAAATCGGCGTTTAGATAAGCATTCCTTGTTATTTTTAATATATTTTACTTCACTTAAAACTCTCTCTTATGCACACTTACCCATTTACAAAGGCTCAAATAAAGATCACATCATTATTTAGATTCAGGTTTGTTTTCGGTAATATTCCTAATTCTATACTATATACGTTTAAAATTAAAAATCGAAACTAATTTGTCGTAAATTTAAAAATTACAAATCAACTTATAGCCACACAGTTTCAATACTCAAATTCACCGTTTTCTTAACAGGACAGACAACATTCCCCAGTTCGATTTATAAATATAAGAATCACCAGTTGCGACTTTCTAGATTTCAAAACGTCGAAAACTTCTAACCTCCGTGTTTAAAATCCCAATTTAACAAGCGGCACTTTGCACTATTAATTGATCATGTATGTCCGAGTTAGTTCGATATAGTCAAGGAACCACAAAGCTGCTCTTTCAAAATGAGAGTCAATTCGGGAATATTATAGAAAAGCAATAACCTTCCATCATTTTAAGAATTAGTATATGCTGTGCTTCTCGGACGATCGAACATTGGCTAAACTGATTATTTTTAAACTTGAACAGTTAGTCAATTTGAATAAATCGAGAATAATCTTTTGAGAATTTTATATATGAAATACGGTGACCGAAATTTTAAATTCGAACAACTGTCTCACATGTAGTTTTATTAAACTTACTTTGAGAAGCATCTTCTGAATGATAGACTATTGACCGTTCGGCGCTTCCACTAAAACATCCCGTGTGAGAAATCACAATAATTGATTAATATATCTGAATAGTGGAAAAATCAATCTGCTTCCCAAATGCTTTCTATAGAATTTTCATATTTCCAATCATATTTCATCGACATTCGTTCGGAAACGACAATGTGGGTTTGATGTTGTCTCAAACACGGAATATGGGAGAGGAGACAAGTAGGAGAGCAGAAGGGATGGAAAAATGTGTTTCGTAATATAGTTCTTCACATTTTATTGTTGATTACGGATTAGTCATTTTGTCGTCTTACGGATAAAAACAATCAACAAGGCATAAGCCGGCCAATTTGACATTCTTTTTGTAAACGCATTTGGATTGAGATATGTTCTAATCCGATTCCGTTAAACTGTATCATTTCTTGATCCTCATTCAAATACGAAACAATAATGCGAATTCTAAAGATGTAAGATGGTGAAAAGCTGGCTTCAATAATAATTATTACTTTCGCAAAAAACTCCATGAGTGTGAATGATGCAGTCGCTTTCGGAGAGTACTCTATTAATGCAGCGATATACGAAGACAACGACCCCAGTTCACCAAAATTGTTCAGTTGACTCCATTTGTTTCTGTCCAACATCGCACTGGTTACTAGTGGTGCATTAACGTGATTGCGTTGTTTCTATTACATTCCAGAAATTGTGCAGCTTTTATCTAGACAAAAAGAGACAATCTGCAGAATGCCTGAAAAATGTTTTGTTGAGGTATCACGGATTACTTCCTGGGATAGCTTCAGTCCATACATATTCACAAATATATAGCCACGTATGGTTAAAAAACAATGATAGATTTCAATAAACGAAGTTCTTATACATAAATGAAAATCAACACACAGCGTCGCGTGTGGTAAACTGTGAATTTTGATTTGTCAAATAACAATTTGGTGAAAACATTTATTGGCAGCCAGATAGAATCCAAATGAAAACTCAGATTGACGTCTATCACATGATATTCCTACTGGTTAGATACCAAAGGTTCAGTATTTTGTATTACTCCGTTTTTTGTAAATCCAGATGTACAATGCTGTCAGCATTGGAAGAAATGCAAACTTGTCACTAAGATCACGAACCTTTTCGTTATTTGATAATCCGTTGGATGTAATGCCACTAATAAGTACTATGTTGCTACTTTTATCTTATCACTAACTACTTTTTAAGACGAAATAAATCTATGCTCAGCAACGTTACATTCTTCAAATGTGTCTTCATTTCAAAATAAACTAAATTCTGTCTAAACATCCATTCACTGATTCCTTAATCGAAGTAGTCATGAGTGCACCCATAGGACTGGCTCCCTTTTCCAGATATTCGTGTATTTCCATCAACTCACTAATTTACTTCTTCTTTTCCAGTTAAGTCTTTTATGTCATCGAAATAGGTACTTATCGGAATTCCTCATGTATTGTCCTCCTCAAATTAGTCTTAAAATTATTTTTTCTTGTCATTTTTCCACTTCGTATGCGATGGATAGAAAAAAATCATTGTTTCTTTATGATATTCATAAAAAAATCTAAATTGTCACCTACATATATTTCACCAAACTTGTCCATGACGCACTCGTTTGCCTTTTCTGTTTCCAGCTGATGTGCTGCAGTTTTCTGTAGAATTTCTTTTCAAAGGTTTTGTTCATTGACTGTACCGGAACATTTCCTCTCTATGTAACACGTCTCTAAAATCAATAAAGTTGGAAACTCCAGTTCTATTCAAATTGTACTGAAATAAGGGAGACAATGGTCTCCGACATCATCATTCGGTACCGTCTTCTATTAGAAGGTTGGCAACCATGACACGCCAATGGTGCCTGCTCTCAGTTTTCCGTTTTGTAATCACGATGTTTCCGCTGTATTTCTTGATATCATCTGCCCAAGCTTTCTTTCCCGACCTCTGTCCCGTTTCCCTTCTATCATGTGCCATCTAGAACCAAAACATGTATCTGCCCCGAGGATCCTCTCATAATGTGTACTGTAAACTTCAGTTCTCTTTTGATCAGACTTTTAACTAGTATTTCTGATTTCCAATTTTTGAACACTTCGTCATTGGTCACCTTTTCAGTCCAGCTAATCTTCAAAAGTCTACTGTAACAAAACATTTCAAGTGCATGTAGTTTTCTATGATGTTTTTGTTAAATGACCATGCTTCGCTAGAATACTCTACTACCGAAAATATGTAAGTTTTTCGAAATATTTTCTTCAAGGTAATGTTGGCGTTAGTTCTCAAGAATTTCTTTAAATTTCGAAAAGTCACTTTTCGCCTTTCCAAACCTTCTTCTTACTTCTTCCTCGCATTTACTAGCCCCTGTAATCCAGCTTCCAAGGTATTTATATTCAGTCACTATTTCAAGTTGTTTGCCATCAACTTTGATTTCACATTGTATTTTTTCGTTTTTGTCAGTAATTATTATTTGTCTTTTCAGCGTTCAGGCTCATTCCAGAATCCATACATTTTTCATTAAGTACCATTAACCATTTGCTGCAATCCTTCCATACTATCTGCTATTAATACCGCATTGTCTGCAAACCTGATGTTGTCAAAAAAACTTTGCCCATTGATTTTTAACCCATCAGTGTTACTCAGAGCTTCCTCGATTAAATATTCACTATAGAGATTAGGGAGAACGGGTGGTAAAATGCAGCCTTGTCTTACACCTATTTTTATCTCAATATATTCTGTTTCTCATTTATTTGTTCATACTTCAGCCTTCTGATTCCAATACAAGTTTGCTATTAATCTGATTTCACGTTTTCGTATAACAGACCTTTTCATTACTTCCATTAATTTGTCATGTCCTTATCTGACAAAAGCCTTCGTATAATCATAAAACACAAATAGATTGTTTTCTTCTTTTCAATTGCTCTTTCAATTAGTACTCTTGCAATAAATATTGCTGCACGTGTGTCTTTTCCTTTTCTAAATCCAAGTTGATTCTCAC
>JAUYWV010075116.1:0-15629 GCA_032274565.1 Nematoplana nigrocapitula | reverse complement strand
ACTGTGCTCGAACGCTCGACCATAGCGTTCGGCTCCCCACTCAAAATTCGGGGGAGGACGCCCCTGATGAGATAATGATTTTGTAATTTCTCTAGCATTTGCGATTGATTAGATATTAGCAAAATCAGTTGTGTAGGAGTCAAAACGATTTCTATAAGATTGTTAAAAACACTTTTTCAACATTGATATGTGTGCATGATAATGTAATCAGTAAGAAAGCACACACAGAGCTGTTGCGTTAAGACACAATAACGTTCCTCCATCTACAGTAAAACAAATGAATGCCACAATCGAGGAATAACAACTGAAATGCTTAGTTTAGAGAATTTTTCAAAAGGTTTTTGTTAAAGTTCTGAAATTAGTTATCGGGGTACCTGCATCTATGTATGGTAAGCTTGGAAATGTCCTGGGAAATTAGCATTTGCAGTATTTTAAAAAATGTCATGGTCGTTTTTGCAATAGAGCTCCTAGAATATTAGTAAAATTTGTATTTTTGTAATTTATAATAATAATAAGTCCAATTCTTTCAAAATGATTGAACTACAAATATTGCACAGTATGTTGACCTAATTTATGATGGATTTTCATGTTTATATTTCATTAATGTCTTTCGCTAAGCAGCTATTTTACCTAGTCTTCAGTTTTAACTCTGGAATAAGGATGAATTGTATCGGGTGAAGTTGATGTGAAGTGTTGTTCTGCGTCGTGTCCATATATATAATATGTGTGCGTGTGTTCAGATCGGACAGCCAGGAATCGTTGAGTTCGGTCACGTCGAACATGAGCTCGGCCTCCAGGTCACGCGTCCGACTAGGAGTGACTGCCTTGGGGAGCAACGGTCAGCAACACCAATCCCAGCCGCAGCAGCAGCCAGTGCAACAGGCACAGGTGAGCTTGATCGGAGGAAGATAGGAAGTAGTTTGATCTCACCGGCATGAACAGAGGAGAAAGTAGATCCCACACTCTGTGTATCACTGTGTGTATGTGTCCTTCACACCCCTCCCCCTTCTATCTATTGCTGAAGTGAAGTGTGCATTTGTTAGCTTCGCTTCGACGCGTGCTTATGTGCTTCGTATGTGTCGCGCAATACTAGTAGGTATCTCACCAGTGCCTTTTCACAGAGGATTGTCTAGTCCGACTTTTTCGAAGTTGTTCTATACTGCTCCAGGTTTTCTCTACTTTTCGTATTTTATGGGGAGAATCCAGAAACCCTTTTTTCATTGTCTTCCTCCAGAGGTAAAGAAAAATGTATGAGCGAGCAATAGTACAATATTTTCTCCTTTGGTCCAATGCTTGCACGACGACCTTCAACTGTCAAAAGGCTGCAAAAGCAACCCTGGTCCTGCACCAATAGGGACGAGCAGGGTGTGAAAGCCGAAATATACAGTGGGTGTGGTAGAGCGCAGTTATGTTAGAAACTGCCGGTCTAATGTGGCGGCAGAAACAGATACATTATGCGATAAGGAAGCAACCTTATGCACAGGCGCCTATAAGGGTGTAGTCAAGAAATTACGAGAGGAAAGTAGCTTAAGTTACCTTCCGGCAGGCAGAAGACGTTTTTGAAGAGTGCTCCCTCCAAAACGAAAAAAAAACGGTTTAAAATTATTTGAATCATTTAGTCTCTTGTTGCAGCACTATAATTTGATCGATTTTATTGATTTTCAAGGTCACAGAGAACAATTGACACTCTGAGTATTCCTTGACTGATTGCTTACCAATTTTTAGCGAAATGTAAATAAAATCTTAGCCGGTGTTATTTTGGTTTATCAGCGTTCTTATTTTCAATCCAGGGCTGTACCAGCACTGCATTATGTCACCAGTGCAATTTACACATTTTCAGTTTTTCAATGTCTGAAAAATAGTTTCTTTATAAAAAATACAAAACTACAAGCCTTTTCTGCATCGATATCGAGCCAAGCTATATTCTCTCACATTCAACAAAAATCAATGGAGTCTGGATCGCGTCGGCAGCAGTCAATGTGGATAAATGACCACGTTAATTCTCAGGGTGCAATTAAAGTTATCTTAGTTGGCAAGGAGTGACTGCTTCGGATGATTTATTTGCTAATTTTAAAGTTATGGCATCTCCTAGCGGAACGAAATTCGATCTTCTTTATGAAGGAAGTCAAGCTTAACCATAGTCGGAGTGATTCGATCCAACTTTTATGATTTAGCAAAAATAATTTTAAAAAATTGTTGAATGCGTTCTACTCCTCTAGTGTCGTCTATAAAACAATTTTGGTCGAAAACGGTCGTTTTACTAAATGCTTGATTGCCAGTTTGTTATTCTGACAATTAAAAATGTGTGTATTGCCGGTTCAAATGTTTAACGAAGAAATTGCAAGTTTTCCGTATAATTTTCCTCTGCTGACTGTGCCGAAATTTGGCAGTGTATATAAGCACAAAAATGATATTTTCGCGCCATCTTAGAAAAGCTGACGAGGGGGAAAAACCCCCGGTCTGCTGGTGGATAGGAGTATCAAAATATGCAGAATGTTAGATCGAGTCTATCAAGTTGGTATTAAGAAACTGGTCTAAAGTTAAATGCACAGAAAACTGAAGTATAGTGCATATAGAAGGCAAACAAGAGGAAAATATACGCACATGGGATAGAGAAGCTCTTGAAAACCCCGTGAAGCAGTTTAAATATATTGACTCCATCAAACCTTCAAGCTGTTCATGTTCTGATGGCATTAGGACAAGAATTGGAATTTAGCAAAACAGCGAATGATCCATATAGTTAAACTTTATCTGGAATAATGTAAATGATAGCGAAGGTTGGGCATGATTAGGCACAGCTGATAAAAACTCAAAAGTCAATCGAAACCGCGCAGAGAGGCGCTTTTATCGCAGAATGTTGAGAGTAAATTGGATGGAAAGAAGAACTTAGAATTAAGTGTCTTGCCCCAGCTTGGTACAAATGAAACTTTGCAATAATTCCAAGGAGGGAAATACTTTGACCATGCCATCCGTCACAAGAA
The DNA here is from genome assembly GCA_032274565.1 of Nematoplana nigrocapitula. Classification (NCBI taxonomy): domain Eukaryota; kingdom Metazoa; phylum Platyhelminthes; order Proseriata; family Nematoplanidae; genus Nematoplana; species Nematoplana nigrocapitula. The sequence continues at coordinate 12,648 of JAUYWV010075116.1, read as the reverse complement.
TGCAGCCGACAGACAAGACTAATATCCATTATACAGACAAGTGGATTAATCAATAATTCAATAGGGAAAATAAAAAAGAGAACCGAAGTTCTATACCGAACATGAAATGGTAACCGGTTTCGGCCGTTCTGCATCATTATCGAGGAGCCGAAAATTCGAATAGTGCGGTATCAAGGTCAAAGAAAACAAGAAAACAATGACGTGAAAAAAACAATAAAACTGTTAGAAGAACACGTTTATAAAAAATGATGCACCATTATTAGTTAATCTCCACCGCCTCGTGGATCGCCATCTCCAAGCCATCAGGTGCCGAGTGGATCAACCCGAACTGGCCGTATACAATCCAGGAGATGCGTGTAGACTGCATCTTCTGTGCGCCTGTTTCTTGAAAGTCTGGCTTAATTAATTAACAATCTTTCCATGTGTCTTTGACTAATAACGGCAACTCCGATTTCCTAAAAGAGTTTTATTGTTTTTTAATATTATTGTATTCTTGTCTGATGAACTTGTACCCGCATTATTTCAAGATTAGCCTTGCTAATGAATGTGGCAGGGTCGAAACCGGTTACCATTACCTGTTTTCCCAATGACGCTTGTTTACCTGTACTTTATATCAATAATTCAGATATATGATATATGCATAGTTGTTGTTCTCCAAGCAGTGAAAAGTTCCACTGTTAGACGTGTGTACTACTGGCGTAACCTCGTTCCAGCTATATGGAGAGACATAGTTATCTGAAAACCTCAAAAGGTCGTGATATTAATTTGTTCCGGAGAAGTCAAACCCGCAATTGGAACTCTCGGTGTTCATAAATTATCCGCTTCTGATGACCACCCACTCATTGTTGTTTTAGTTGCTAGAAAATAATTGGTGGCGGAAATTAAAAAACAATCGATTTATCCATTTCACCACAGATCACTTAGGATGCCAAATTAGTGACCGAGCTACGAAGCAGAATTGCACAGCCAACATTCTGTGGCAATCGAAAAGGGCCACATAAGGAATACGTCGTGGAATGAAGAGAGCTGTGACAGTTGGAAGAGAAGAACATTCCTATGGGTGCACCCACAGCCACTTCGGCTAAGGGGTCGATGATGATGATGATTTCAGCTGGAAAGCCGAACTTTAACACGCGGAATGATTCGATCCACAGAACAGCAGCGCGGTTGGTTCTGGTTCGCACCTTTCGCTCAATTGACCGGTCAACTTTATTGCCTTGTTCTTTATGTACTGTAGGTGCCAAAAGCTGGTTGTTTTGTGCCAACAGTTGAGTCTTCGCTTACTCACTCACTGCAGTTCTTCTGCTCAATAATAGCATCACATGCGGCCAAGCAGTTAACTACATAATATCGAAACCTTTACACTTTGTGCGTAAGAGATTTCTACCGATTTACTCAAGTAGAGGTTTGCTCTCATCGTGTGATCTTCTTTCAGTGACGCCGATTTGTGATATACACGGCAATTGTTGAAATGTTGCAGTGCGTTCCTATATGTTGCAGTGCAGTGTTCCCAATTAAATACATGCGCGACTTGTTATCAAGCCGTCTGACCAATGGTTTCTTCCATTTCGATGACGGCCGCCGTCTCAGCATTTTATACTCATACATTTAAATATTGTAAATATATCGAATTTCTTTACTTAAATTTCTTTTCAGAAATGAAAATTAGGATAAACTCTATAAGTGTTCCGAAATCCCGGAATTTGATTTTTCTAAAAGCTGTACCAACTCTGACATCTTACCCTTTACCCTCTGCTTCCCCGGCTTCCTTTGATGGGCTCCCTGCTCACTTCATTCTTCCAGTTGGTTCACGGAGGCGTTTCTCTCCCATTCCCTCCCATCCTTACTGACGCTCTCCTCTCTCAGAAGGCGCTCTTTCTGCACTTTCGCATGATGAAAAGGAGTTACTTTCAACTGACTCTTTAAACAATTTTCACTCGTCACTTTATTGGAACGCTTGTGTCTGAATTAGAATTCTTTTATGCAAACACAGTTGAAACTACGCAGGCATTCAACACAGAAATTACCTAAAATTGGAATAAAATTAATAAGCGGCTAAGATTCAAGCATCTCCACACTTTCTCCAGGTTATTCATTATGGATTTGGGGGTGTATAGTGAGACTGTGATCGTTTCTTGAAACCTGCTAGTTTTAACTGTGCCTTTTTAATCTGTGGTGCGCAGTTCTCCTCCCCATTTCGTGTTCCGTCGACGATTCTACGAAAGGTTAGTGAATTTTATCCACAGCACACCACAGACGCCGTTACCATCGAGGTTTGTGCAACACACAATAAAAAGCCTCCTTTATATAAAGCATTTCTTCTATTAAAGTTAAAATGAAAGCTCTCCTACCGGAGTAATAATGCTAGTTAGTTCTGGAAATAGTACGAACCGTTATACGCAAATTATATTTTAGGCTACATGTGTTTGTAATATTATTTTACTTGTGTTTATTCATTTGCTTGTGTTTCGCTGGGCTACACACCTTTTTATCGTAATGCAAAATATTTCAATTAATGTTTTTTGATTGTAAGGATACACTGTCACTATAGTATTTATACCACTATATAGTTGTGAATTTTGAATGCTGAAACAATCTGATGAGTTGTTTTGATTCGATTTCAAATAACACTGACTTGGCATCGAACGCCGAAATCATCTGACAGATCATATATCCAATTTCTATTGGTCGATCAATTGATTTATCGATCGAAGTTGAAATAGGTCCCTTCCTCCTTGTCTGATTTCTGTTTCCCCTTTACATCCGGCTGCTTACGTCCAGGAGTACTACTCCTTGCTCGCGAGGAAAAGAAAATCCGGAGGAGACCCTCCTCCAGCCAATGATCGGTTGACACGTTCGTTGACCGTGAACGAGGTGCGTTCCGATTGGCCAAAACACACTCGTCCTATCACAATTATTTCTGTTTCATACACTTTCTTCTTTTTGTCGCGTTTGCCTGTGGCTGTTTGTGTGTTTTTCCTATCCTCCTCAGTGTTGTCTTATTTGTTTATCGATTTTTTTGCTTTTTTCTGGGCGGCACTACGAACTGGAATATCCATAAATAAATGACAATATTTTCTTTATAGGTCTTCATCACCCTTGCAATTATTATCGAAATTTGTTGGCAGATATGCGTAACTTTTAGGGGAGTTATTGGGAGAGATAAAAGAGTTTGTTTTAATCCGCTTTATATAGCTGCGATCGCTTTCGTTTTCTCAGTTTGTTTTTTGGTAGACTGTTTTTAATCTTTAGATTTTTAATTATATTTTTTCATTAAAAATGCTTTATTGCTGTATTTAAATATATAACAAAGAACTGGTCCTGATTAGAAAGAGCATTTTATTAGAAACATGTTTCGATAAACATTGATCATTAAGCCAAGTCCATTAAATAGGTACACGTATGAGAGAGAAATACGTCAGTTAGAATATTTTAATCACAGTCAAGACGAGAGAAATATTTCTTCGCACTATGTATGAGTCATTGAATGTGTTGCTATGGAGACCGTTAGTCAATATAGCCTGGGATCACGCTTATATGACTATACTGCATAATATACTCTTTGGAAATCGAAAACAATCAGGTGTGTTTTTATTTTTATATTTTAAGATAATTTCAGCGTATTTTCAAACAGAGGACACGTCCTGATATGTAGTTATATTCCTTTAGCAGGTACTAATTCCTAAGTTATTGCTTCAGATAGTTTCTGTAATACGGCCTGTAGTAAAATCTGTATTTTATGCTATACGTATTGTATTGTATTGCTACGGCGTACTATCAAATTTGAGCTTAGATTATTTTACCCCGGTGTATATGCTTTGCACATACCACCCTATATATAAGTGGCATAGGAGAGCGATGAGTATTAATATTTTAGTTTTGGCCTGGGAACTATTACATGGAAAATAGCCGATGTCAATCGTATATGAAAGCTTAGGGAAATGTTAACATTTTTATCAGTAGTTAACTATAAGAAACTGTTATTAATTATGATATTATATATACTACATAGATGGTATATGTTTCAAAATAAGAATTACACTTCTGTAATTTATGTTTTACATCGACTACAGTAAGGCCTTTGACTGTGTCCATCACAATCTACTTTGGAAGACTTTTGACAGAACTGGGTGCACCTGATGCAATGTTTATATGACGAACAAGAAGCCGCATTGCGGACAGAACATGGAATGATCAAAGGGTTTAAGATTGGGAAGGGTGTTCGGCAAGGCTGCATTCTTTCCCCCTGTATATCTATCTATTCACTATGTCCAGTGAAATGAAAATGAGAATCGTGCTGGATGAAACAGACTGCGGTATTAGAATAGGAGAAAGCAGCTGAACAACCTTAGGTATGCTTTTGAGATGTGGTGCTGGAGAAGAATGCTGATAATATATCCTTGGTCTGCACGAAGAACGAAAGAACCAGTATTAAAAGAAATTAACAACCCTGTCCGGCTGAGCTCAGCGATCTCGAAACAAAAGCTATCGCATTTCGGACACATTTTGAGGGGGCAAGGGGACTACTTGGAAAAATCCATTATGTTGGGACAAGTCGAGAGAAGTAGGGGAAGAGGAAGACCTCCCATTCGACGAAACGATGAAATGAAGGCTGCGGCAGGTCATACATACGCTCCGCAACCAGATGGACCTGAGTGAAGATGGAATGAAGGGCTGGAGGAAAATGGTCATGCGTGTCACCGAGGGACTTACGACTTAGAGGTTCAAGGTGACAAAGTGAATTTATGAAAAATAACTTTGAAGTCAGCCTATTATTGCTAAATAAACATAATTCTCGTGGATTGTCCTCGCGTCCAGGCGTATAGTATAAATAATATCAATTCACAGCTATATAGCCGCGTGTTGAAAATAGCGCGGCAGGAATTAGAATAGAAAAAAAAACTCAAAATTTTATTTTTTCAATCCAATTCGAAATTCAGCGAGGCAATAGTTCCTGAGCACCATGTCGCTTTGAAAGGCTCTCCTCTGCCACTTGACAGCAGCAAGCCTTTCCTCTAGCGGGCTAACTGCCACTGTTACCTCACCCGATTAGCGTCGCCTGCCGCTACTGATGCTTTTTTACAGAAATCTATTAGCGCCTCCGCCTCTAAACGCTCCGCCGGTTCAACCCCTACAGCCAAGACAACCGCTGCCAGTATAACCGCAATGCAGGTCAGTTCTGGATCCACCACCAACCTTGCCTTTTTGAACTTCTCCTTTGTATTTAGAGAAACAAAAGAAGCTCACAGCACTTATAGGGCCTACAGTATAATGCTTTGTGAGTGAGTGGTTCGTCTGAAATGTCGGGCAGCTGGTGAATATGCGAAAACCATCCATATTGACTTAGGAGCTTCTAAAGACACGAAAAGCTTTGACAACCGCTCGTAAGTTAGAAGCTTCTCAACAGTTTGAGGAAATAGTTTAGGACAACGAAAAGCTTCCTAATTCATCTCCTCACGAGAGCGCATTTATTCTAGGCAAATCTTTTAATGAGAACGGTTTTCGCATTCCACTCTTCTCCGGATAGTTATATCAGTGTTGCTACAGCCTGTAAATTTTTCAATATATTATGATATATCACATTTTTGTATTAATATTGAAAGTGTAGCATCCAGAATTGCCGTTTCGTGTCAACTGATGAACTATGTCTTGATCGAAACTTTTCAGGTATATAAACCATATTCAGTTTCGTTAAAATATAACAGAACTTTGTTAGACGCCTTTGTCTTTTCACTGGTGAGCCTATCGTCCGGTCAGGGATAGCTAGTTTTCCTCGCCTCCTTGTTGTCCTTTTCGGTGACTTGCTGCCCCTTGTAGGTATATAGAGCAGATCTGGTGATTCAAGCCCTTGTTTACTTATTGTTTAACGCAGTGGCAGAGCAAGGACGTGCTGAGACACGTTGCTGTGCAAATCACAGTATTTTCAATGAAGATCCATTACTATAGTTCGAAACCCTGAAAGTAGACACGGAGATCGCGAATATCACCAATGGTCGAACCATGGACCTGCACGCAAAGATCAGCTCTACCCTATGTCCTACTTCAATATTTTTCACTCCATGGCGAATAACCTTCATCAACACGCGCTCGAATTCGACAAGAAACTACTATAGTGATGCCAGAGTACTGTAATCGTCCGTTTTTCTGAAGAATTGGAGAATCATCTCTTCCTGAGCTGGTACTAATAGCAGACGTTGCCATGCCTCCTAGAAATCAGTCATACGTTGCCATGCCTCTTAGAAATCAGTCACCTAACAGCGCAATGGAGGCAGAGATAGGTATACGTTCCAGGCAAAAATTGCTCAACTTTTCTCTTGTTCCCACGGCAAAAAGTCTTACTCAATATTATTTCTGGTCTGCGATTTTTTGTTTTCATCATTTTTGCTGTAGCAACACTGTTTTATATTTTAATTGGTTAATCGTAATCGTGGGCAGCCAATCACTAAACTTCGACAAAATTTTATAAACTGTGACCCAGTGCTGTGATTGTTGGCGCGACTATTCTATCCGAACAGTCCCGCAATATTGATTTATTAATTGACCAATCAGCGAGCCCAGTTTACTGTAATGCATGTTTTGCATTGTGGCCAGCAGTTCGCTACTAACAACGACCGTTTCCATTGAAGGGAATGAATGGAGAGCGGTGTCCACAGTAGAGCAAAGGATTACAAGAGATATTCTGAATTTTATATCGAATAAGAAAATTATTGGATTATATTTTGCTGCTTGCATTGCTCGATAACCCAGCAATTAAAGACCGCATGTTAGCTTGATTGCATGTAGTGGTTTATAGACAGATAAGAATATATCGTATTATAGCGTTATGATCAAATTAAGCACGATATAGTTTGAAATGCATGCAGATGCCTTGCTCGCGAAGTGTCGTGGGAATACTTGTAGATGGAGGACAAAGTGATACTTCTCTCTGGACTCATTTGAAAAATCGTTTTGTCCATTCCACAGAAAGTCTTGAAGGAGAAAGAGGAGCATATCGAGCAACTGTTGAAGGAGCGTGACATGGAGCGGTCCGAAGTGGCTCGGGCCTCATCACAAGTGGATGAAGTAAGTGTGTGGCACACCTGGGGCCCTGTTTCGTAAATCTTTAACAGCTGCTTCCATGACCAGTCTCCTCCAATCTGCACTCTCCACTTAGCACTAGCACGAGGAATTTGGTCTTAGCCCGGCTTCTGTAATACGCTATTTTACTCGGCTGGAGAACCATTCTCATTGGTCAACTAAATTAGCTCCCTTTATTCGAGCCAACAAATAATTTGAGGAGCTCCTATTTACCAGTGTTTTGTTAAACAGACTTTAGCTGAACAGCTATTTAGGAGCTGCTAACTGCTAAATTTAGGAACGAACTGCTAAGTTTTGTGCAACAGATCCCTTATTCTCCTCCCCCCCGCGGTTTCTGGCTTATGCGATCCTTCACTTCACTTCTGAGATTCACTCAGTTATCCGCAACATTACAATCTTCTTCCTTTGATCAGAGCAGTTTACATTGAAAATCTCGAGCTCGTCACGTTTCACATGGGAAAGCTATGCTATGCTCAATCTTTTCCTATCTGATTCCCTCCCTATAGGTCGCCATATACATGCCTACTTGTGACCCTTCCATCGCTTCCTCGTACCCTGAGGAGGTTTCGTCACAACGTCTCTTTTCACAAATTTTCGTGTTGGTCAATGGACGAATATACTGTACACTACTACCTTTGGGATGACCATTGTTTAATATGCATGTATGATTTTTAGAAATCTTTCTCTTCCTTCACTCTATAGTTACTTGTCCAAAGTTGCTCTATCGATTTTTATATCCGCCGATATGCTTTCCGTATTGATTTTTTCTGCTCTTTTGACGCGGCGTCACATTCAAGGCCGAGGCGAAATACAGCAGCCTCAAATCAAATTACGATCGATTTCAAGCGGAAACCGAAGAACGCATCCTGCAGCTGAGCCAGAGATTGGACGCCTTGGAGCAGGAGAAGAAGGACCTGGCGATGAAATTTGAGGAGGAGAAAAGGTGAGTCTTCGTTAGCCTCTCTACCTCCTGTGTGTGTGTGTGTTGCAATTTGCTGCAAATTATCTACATACATTCAGAGACTTCTTTAAGGTCATCTTAGGAGGCAGTCCGCTGCTTTTTTATTCCTCAGATGATATTCATCATTGTCATGCGGTGCCGTTTCCGTTCCGAAGATTGGCATCAAAATGCCCCTCTCTTTTCGGCTTTCATTTTAGCTTCTCCGATAGTTGCTGTTCTACACCAGTCCAATCTTTTGCATTGTCACTCCATGTCCTTCTTTGCTTTCCTTCGATCGATGGCCGGTACCTCTTCTACTGTTATCACCCCAATCTCTTTCCTCCTTCACTCTCTCCTTTCCTCCTGGCAGTCTTCATTGCGCAACAGACTTCTCGACTTCCAGATTCCAAATTCTTCTCCTGGGGAGCTTCTTCTTCCCCATTTGTCCCGTTGCGAGTTTTCGCGCCTTCGTTGCAATGGGCACTCCAAACCTCCTTGCCTCTTACCTCCTGCGGAGAAGGCCAGCAGGACCTCTCTCATCTTCTCCTTTTCTGTCCCTCATCTTTAGCTCTACGTCTGGCCATCTTTTTTGAGACGGTGAGCCTCCTTGACCTTTGGAGGCGCCCCCAGGTTGCTGGACCTCATCGGCCCTGCGCTACCCAACATAATCAAGAATAGATTGGGCAAACTCCCATTAGAACTTTAGTTGCCATCATGTTCAGTACTTTTTTCCGTTCAAAACCGTTTCAGCCAACTGATCTTCGGGATTCGCCTATAACACCAGTTCTCTCGAATGCTCTGATTTTGTTGTGAATTTAATTTTATCAGTCATTTTTGCAGTTGAGAGTCTTATACAGCTGCGTGTACACGTCCACATCAGTATACAGTGCATGAAAAATGTGGAAGTATGCACGCGGAACATCCGCTTTATGGGCGGCATTACTACACAGCGCCGCCTAAACAATACTGTGTATATATTGTAAGCTCTCTGCTTCTTTTCGTCAACTGCTATAGTTGTCTTGTTTCTCCGTCTTTCTTGGTCTTCTATTGGAGCACTTCATTGGGCTATTTGTTTCAAATATCGGTTTGCAAACCGACAAACGCCAGATATTTTTATCATCTGTTTCCCATATTCGAAAAGCGAAGGGAGAGGTGGAGCAAATTGCTTGAAATATACCAAGAAATTGACTTTTATTGTACCTTGTATACTTGACCTCAACGCTTTCATCACTCTTTATTTCTCCATTGATTTCCCCATTGCGTTTCCTCAATCAGAGGTTGTCGACTGAATAACAAATTAAATAAGTCGCATTCTCTCGATGTTTGCGATTCGTATTGATTGTACTCATCCAACAAGTTCTTGGGGAGATATATTCTCTCTCTCTCTCTTTAGTGAAGGGGAGGGAATCGAGGTGCTCTATAGTGGTGGAGTGTTTTATATCTGTTTTGATGCGAGACGGTTGAAATTTATGTTTTTATATGACACGATTTCTGCTTTTCAGAAAAGTGGAAGACCTCCAGTTTCAAATGGAAGAGGAGACGATCGATAAATCGACTCTGGAGGTAACCGGTTCACAGATCTAGGGAGAAAAGAAAAAGAGCCATTTTAGCTTGTTTTCCATTAACCTGTTTAGTGTGAGGCAAGTCTTTCGCATATGAATGCAGGACTCGTAGATACTATAATTAAATTGGACAAGCCTGTTCTGAAGATAGACGTCTTATAGCGAGAGCACCGACCAAAAGAGATTAAATGGTTGATTTAAAATTTTACGAAAATTCTGCTATAATCACTGCATAATGATAATGCTACTGATTAATGTATTTAGTAGTATAACTATTTTTCGTGGTTTTATGTAAATGTCACCATATCTTTTATATAAAAATGAGTGAGATAACTGAGAAAGGGGAGAGAGGGGGGAAGCAGAGGGCGAGAGAACAAGCAGAGGGAAGAGAGCAGGGCGATTGGAAGAAACGGAGAGAGAAAGTGTGGCTGAGAGGGAGAATGCAGAGAAAGCAAGATGCAAGAGATTCAAGCGACTGCTCTGTTGGTTTGAGTCGTTAGTTTCCGACCACGAGGAAACCAATTGGAGGCAAATACATGAACTCATAGACGCGGGGCCAAGATATTGAATTTAGGGTGCGTGCACTTCAGGAAAAATTCTGGAAATATTAAAATTTCACAAAAAATCAGATAATCTTTGAAAATCTTAAATATCGGTGAAAAATCAGATAATTTGACTGTTTTTGTCTTAAAATCAGGGAAACATCAGGGAATTGTATAGGGTGACATCGAAACCCTGACGAGATGTGTGGAGGCAGAGAAGACAGGGAATTTCAGGGAATTTTATAGGGTGACATCGAAACCCTGACGAGATGTGTGGAGGCAGAGAAGACAGGGAATTTTATAGGGTGACATCGAAACCCTGACGAGATGTGTGGAGGCAGAGAAGACAGGAAACATCAGGGAATTTTATAGGGTGACATCGAAACCCTGACGAGATGTGTGGAGGCAGAGAAGACAGGAAATTTCAGGGAATTTTATAGGGTGACATCGAAACCCTGACGAGATGTGTGGAGGCAGAGAAGACAGGAATTTCAGGGAATTTTATAGGGTGACATCGAAACCCTGACGAGATGTGTGGAGGCAGAGAAGACAGGAAATTTCAGGGAGCTTTGTATAAAGTCAGATGCGTTAGAGAATCGACTTGTGTGAAGCGGAAAGATCTCAAGCAATTATGTGATACCATTACAAGCAAAAAAGCCTTTTTTAGAAACTAATATTGTAAAATTTCGAACAACTTTCACATTTCATATTGTTCTTTGTTATTGTACTGGGTTTTTGTCTACAATATGTAGAACTTCAAAAAAATATATTACTTATTATCATTAATTTATACATATTCATTATGTATGGAAATATTCTCGGCTATAATAATTTAATACACTGAAAATTACGTATTTCTGAAATTAATGTTTTTTTTTGTATATTTAAGGTAAAGGAGATGTAGGATGCCTATACGTAACTGGATGTGTAGATATGAAATAAGCAATGAATAGCGGCATTGGGTGAGGTCAAAGTTATGGATTAGTCCGGGACTAGTCCAAAAGGGTTAGTCAGGTATTAACACCGTGCACAAAAATTGAAAGCACGGATTAATACTTGACTAATACCTGACTAATACCTGACTGATACCGGACTAACTCGACTCCAATCGTAAATTGAGTAGAAAAGACTGTAATATTTTTTTTATAAAAGTAAACTGGCACGATAACAGTAAGTGCTTATTTGGAGGGAATTCAAAATTTACTAATGTATTTTCAATGGCAAATATATTTCTTTGGATTGAAAATAAAATTTCACTGTTTTGGAATTGTTAATAATATAAAAAACTGTTTTTTGGCATTTTGCATATTTGAAAAACAACAAGCTAGATGATTCTTCTACAAAATTAATTTCATGTATTGTACATACATTAATTTATTAGCGGTATGTAAATAATTACTAACATACAATAAATACATTATTATTAAAAAGCATAATTAAAAATAATACTTGGTTTTATTGATATAATATAATTATTATTCACATAATTATTATACTAGTATTATTAATAATAAATAGTTCAGTCATATATTTAAGTAAATAAGTTTAATTAATATATGGATATATATAATTATAAAATATGTACTTATATAAATTTGTTATTCTAATATTAATAAATATACATACATAATAATCAATTTACATACTAAAATAATAATGATAACAATCTTATAATTTATTATAAAATATTATTAACAATATATAAATCATTATTATTTAAATAATTAGTGTACAAATAACAATAATTATTGATAGCAGATTCATATAAGTACCGTATATACTCACGTATAAGCTGTGATCTTTTGGAATAAATTTGGATGAAAAAGCGGGGGGGGGGGGGGTTGGCCTATATGTGAGCATAATTGAACGTGTATGTAGTTAGGCTAGATAGCTGCAGCTATACTCGTTATTACGGCCTAATTTTAGGGAACAGCTATCTAGCCTGCTGTCTATCCAGATAGAAAGGGTGAATAACATAGGATGAGAAAAAATCAGTATGATTTAAAAAACAATCAGTTATACATACCCAAGGTATATGTTGCAAAATGTTCCAAAAGTTGGCTTATACGCGAGTCGGCTTATACGCCAGTATATATGGTACATGCATGTATATAGATTCACATAATATGTACATATATGAAATATTTTTTGTAGACTTCAGATCAGGGATGGAGAGGATATGTGGTATATTAGAAGAAATTTCAAGACTTAAGAATAGTAGATCACAGTGTGAAAAATATAATAAATTATTGTTTGTGATAAAGTAATTTTAATTTTGTTTCTGTTAATCAGTTGGGTACAAATTTTATGTAGATTTCTTATCTTTGATTATAAAAGATTTTGTTGTTCATAAATATATTTTCATATTACATGACTAACATTTTTCTAAAAATAAAAAATACCTCAAACAGTAATATGCACTATTGTTCACTATATAAAAATTATTCTAGTGACATGCAAAAAACAATATATTGGATATTCAAACAATCACATGATTTACCACTCCTACCACAAAAAAGCAACTCCA
>JAUYWV010075005.1:0-15630 GCA_032274565.1 Nematoplana nigrocapitula | reverse complement strand
CATACGTTTTTCTTTACATTTTGGGGCCCGCAAGACAAATCGGCCTCAGGGCCCCCTTAGGTCATGGTCCGCCCCTGGCTTCATAGTTATTTAAAGTCTACCTATGTCTGCCTACCACAGATTTCCGCTGCTATTTCTAGAAGTGAAAACTTTAGCTTCTGATTGGCCGAAAGGACATCCAATCAAAATACATATACTGTACATCCTATCTCTGACTTAATATGGTCGTGTGGCCTTCAGTGAATACATCATCACATCGCTGCTGATATAGAAAACAGATTGCACACAAGTGCCTCGCACCTAATTGTGCACGGTCGATTCTGCAAAGTATAGAAGAAGCACCGAATTTCCGATCGTACCTGTTGGACAGATGGTGATGTTGGGCGCTCCAGTCTCGCAGTAGTAGCCAGCCGGGCAGTCGGTGCACTGGGAACTGCCAGGAGCGTCCGAATAGCTTCCAGCCGGACACTGGATAGGAGCCGCCGATCCCTCCGGACAATAAGTGCCGGCCGGACAGCGTCCCCCGGTGGCGGTGGTGCTCAGTGGCTGATTGGTGAGGGAGCGCACGGAGCAATAGTAGCCCGGTTTGCACTTGCCGTTGGGGGCGGACCGGTTGGCCCGGTCGCAGTATTCGCCGGGTGGACAGTCCAAACAATGGGACAGCAGGCTGGCAGCCGATCGGTTCTGGAAGGTTCCTTCGGGACAGGCGATGGGATCGGAGGTGTTCTGAGGGCAGTAGAAGCCGGGCGGACAAATGCCGGCGTCGCCTAGACAGGCGGGGGAGGTGAGGGGGATTACAACAGCCTTGAGGATCGCCAGAATACGGAGTCGATTATTACCATAGACATTGGGTTAAGCCAAAGACATTAACAATATAGGTTATTATTAAAATCTATGGGTTAAGCTCACTGGTTATAATATACAGTATAGACTGGACATTGCCTCGTGCTATCCATTAGGCGTGTAGGCACATATAGGAGACGCGAGGTGTGAGGATAAGGAATTATCGATCGGTGTTTTAGGCTGCATTAGATATAGGAATGTCTTAGATTGCGAATCGTCCTTTTTGCAGCGCGGGGCGCCAATCTGAATATCCCAGATCCGTCATTGTAGAGTTTAATGGTAAATGTAATTAAATAACGATACATTTTGTGTTTAAAATGTTATGAAATCGTGAAAATAACTTCATAAATTAAGCCCGATGTTTCCGTTTTCAAACAAAAGAAATAGAACATGCTGATAAATAAGAAGGGATTCCGCGCCAACTAATTCTAGTACATTACGTTGGTACAAATGTTTTTATTTCGTTAATATTTATTTAAAAAATCCATAAATAACATCAATTCGTAAAATTCTTAAAGATATTTGTAAATTATTTACTTGTGAAACGTTAAATTTCGACGCCGATTTTTAGCGGTATATTTATTTTTCCAATAAAATGCAGCATCGTCCACACACCGGACTGCATCAAATGTGACCAACGGCGGTCGCATTGAAAGCCTCTCTACTGTAGATATAAGGATGCAGAACAACAAATCCGATCTCTATGATTATTACACCTCCGTGTGTTCTGCATTGTCGCTCTGTACAGCAGCCGAGCTTCAGAGCAAATCCACTTCGGAGAGCACGTTTGATTTCCCATTGATGACGGCGAAAGTCCCGTGCGTCATTTATAGCAGTACACCTCTCCTATCTCCTGGAACCTCCGCAGGATTTCAGCGGCTTCCCAAATAGAGTGTTCCATGGACAGTCCCCGTCGTGATGTACCCCCTAAGTCCATTACCGCTTCTTGGCTGCTGCCCTCTGCGGTGGATGCTGGTGGTGACTACCTCTGCACTAGGAGGTGTATTGTCACGTTATTCACACAATAAACAATAACCATACCTGAAATACACTTTGTCAAAAGACAAAGATAAGATTTTAAGCAAGATTGGGAACTCTACATGCTGTTTCTGCGTTTCCGCCTGCATGTCCGCGTGCCCAAGGAGGAATCTGAATACGGCCTGGACCGAATAGAGCGGGTGGCCCTACCTACCTACCTTTGCTTGTCGCCGACGGGGTGTTGATGTCCGATCCGCGTCGACAGTAATAGCCGGGATCGCAAGGGCCACTGACAGCGGTCAGATTTTCGCTTGCACAATAGTAGCCCGGGGTGCAGTCGGTGCACTGGGTGCGGTTGTCGAGGCCGGTCCGACTGCCGAAGGTGCCACTCGGACAGATGCCCCGATCGGCGCCAGTCTGGGCCGCGCAGTAGAAGCCCTGGCCACCAGCAAAGCACATGCAGTCGTGGAATTAGAGCAATGCAATATGCAACGGAAGGAGGACCAGTAAGTCCGATGATGCTTCCTCTTTCCCTCCTTTCCTTTCTCCCGACCGAGAGACCTCTTAGAAAGATGGGAGGGTGCTTCAATGCCTGTCTGATTGCCTAAATTATGCTCATAGGAAGTTTCAAATAAACCCAATCCCAAATTTCTGAAATAAACATCGTTTACTAATTATTTGTACGGAGATCTTTAGGTAAAACTAAAAATAGAATTTTTATCTGATTTGACAACTTATGAACGTAATCACCTAAAAAATGAAGATCATAACTTGCTGTCAAATTCATAAGAGTTAATTAGCTCACTGCCTTATTCCACTCTTAGCAGGTAGACGTTTTCCAGTTGGTGACGTCATTCGGAAATAACAAGTTCAAAACAGCTGTCCAGTTTGCCAGTACTACTGCCGCGTGTACTTCCGTATTATTGTTTCAGCAAGGATGCTTTATTGCAGCAATAACCATTTGGTGATTTACTGTAGACCCCTTATACATCGTTTGTTTCATTGATTTCACGTTAAAGATGGACTATTTACTTTGCACCACTAATTGCAGTTGTTCTCCCCTTTTGTGTGTGTGCAAATAGTCAATAAATACAACTACTACTATGACGAGCAAACGACAGTACGACGCTGCTAGACTTTTTTAAATCTTCAATATTTTACCTGTGTGCAAATCTCCAAGTGTGAGCCGCCAGTGCAGAAGTATCCCTCGGGACACTGGGTGCAGGCCGGTCTGGCTGCGGCATCCGTGTAACTGCCCGGTTGGCACTTCTGCGGATTGGCTGAGGCTTCTGGACAAAAGTAGCCAATGGGACAGGTCTCCTGCGTGGCCTGAGTTGACGCGTTGGTGCAGTAGTAGCCCGCGGTGCAGTTGCCAGCCGGCAGATCAATGCCGGCGGTCGGACAGTACTTGCCCGGATCGCAAGCGGTACAATCGGCCAGGCTATGGAGCCTCTCCAGGGGGGCGTAGTAGCCCAGGGGGCAGGTGGTGGCACTGGTTGAACCGGCCGGACAATAGTGGCCCTTGGGACACCGGTTCCCCGTCTGGCCGTCCACGGGGTTGGCCACTGAGGCATTGAGAGTGCAGTAGAATCCGGCCTGGCAGTCTCCAGAGGGTTGGGCCAGACCATTCCCGGTGCAGTACTTGCCAGCCGGACACAAGGTGCAGTCGGTGGGACTGGTGGAACTGGTCAGATTGTTGTAGCTGCCCTCCGGACAGGGTTGGGGGAGGGCGGAGGCCTGCGGACAGTAGTGACCCAACGGACAACTGACGTGGAGTTGGAGGCCGTAGCTGCAACCCGTTTGACTTTCCGTTGTCGCGTTGCAATAGGAACCGGCTGGACAGACTTTGCAAGAGGCCTGCGCAGAACAAAGAGAGGAAGATAGTTTCTCTATTTCTCGGTGTCGCACTTCTATAAGTAATCGAAACCACAAGAAGACATAGGTTAATCATATGCTGCAAAGCTACTATAGCATACTAAAATCCAGAGGCCGAATGGATAACAGAGAGCGAGGTCAACAAAGTACTGATACTAGCGGGACATTCATTGGGAAACAAGATGGCAGACAAAGAAGTAAACGAAGCATGACAGTTTGTTAAGGAATGGAGAGCTGTGCCAGGAATGACTAAGACGACCTCAAAATGGAGACTATTCACTACCACCCGAAGGTGTACACCGACGGATCGGTAGGAGCAAATGATACTGCAGGATGATAATAGAGGAACGATCGGTACCAGCTGGCGGTCTAGCCGATAGTTGCCTTGTCGAGTGTGGGGCTCTGGAGAGAGCGGTAGAACAGCTCATCCACGTTCAAGAGTGGTCTTCACAGATTACAAAGCCGCTTTGAAAAGCATTTATGGAGAGGTGGAGGTACTTAAAATTAGCCGTGAAATATACTGGTAAATCTAGCTGCTCTCAATGTATATGAAACAGACATTCACTTGTAATTTACGAGCTTTTAAACCACCGATTAAAACTACGTCACCGACTAAAGCTTTTATCTTATTGGTTCGTTTTTGGGAAATTCCGTGGGGTTTACTGCTAGATTTAACCGCTCGTAAATTCAGCCGCTCTTAAAAATAGCTGCTAGTAAATATAAGAGCTCGTAAAATTAAGAGCTGCTACAGGAGTTTTATGAAACAGAATTTATTTAAGAGCTGCTGAATAGCCGCTCTTAAAGTTTTATGAAACAGGCCCCTGGTGTCCCCCCTCTGTGGCATGTTAATCACACAGCCTCATCCTGGGTGATATTAAACTGTCTAGTATCCCTTCTTTGGCACTATCTATGCCCAAGATAGATGTATATGCCGGCACGGCTGATGTCGGTGGACTCGTATCTGAGGGAGCTCCGGCTACCCTAACGAGTTCCCGCTAAAAACCATCAACAACAACGACGTTCACCTGTTTCGACTGGTCCTGATAGTTGCCTGGCAAGCAGGTTTGCTCCCTGGCTGATCCAACCGGGCAGGCGTGGCCGGGTGAGCAGACGAATTGGGACGGCGAACTGACATTCTGACCGGCTGGACAATAGTAGCCGGCTGCGCACTGCCCGGACACTGCGCTCAAACCATTTTTCTCGCAGTAGAAGCCCTCCGTACATGGTCGGCAGTCTTCAAACACCCGGTTTCCGGTCGCGTTGCTATAGAAACCGGATGGACAGGGAGTGGGAGAAGACGAGCTAAGCGGACAATAGTTCCCGGCCGGACAAAGTCCCTCGGGAGGATCGGGTCTGGAGGAACCGGCCAAGCAGAAGAATCCGGCCGTACAAGGGCCGCTCGTGTCCGGCAATCCCACCGACTCGCAGAAGCGTCCGGCCGAACAAGGCAGGGGAGCGGCGGAACCGCGTGGACAGTAGTGCCCCACCGGACACAGGCCGCCGGTGGCGTTGGCCGAGCACTGGCAGGAAGTGGAGTTGGTCGAGTTGCCCAAATCTGCGGGTCGAGCGGAGCTAGCCCCGCCCACGCAGTACCAGCCTGGATCGCATTGACCGGAGATGGCTGAGAGGCCTGCCGAGGAGCAGAAGCTGCCCGAATCACATCGGTGACAGTCTGTTGGCGCCGAGCTACTCTTGGCCGAGTTGTAGGTGCCTGTGGTGGACGATCAAGCACGCAGATATATAAGAACTATCGGGGGATCAGAGAAAGTTACAACTAAGATTCTTAGATGGATTGATTGATTGATCAGGCGCGTAGTCAGGATTGTAAAACCCAGTATACCAAAAGAATCGATATATCTGAACCAATACTGCCAATACTGTCTATTTTATTCTAACAGTTTGACCTAAGGTAGATTGTTAACAAGCACACTACTGAACTAAAACTTTTTCAAATGGTCACTGGAACGACCAACAATACATCGTTGCAAACAAGTCCTAATAGTGGGGTAATGAGTCTTCTCCCAGGCTACGTACATATACATGTAATACGCCACGGCCCACGGCGTACTATGGCGTAAATGTAGCTACACCCGTTTTCATTGATAGTTGTTGTTTTAATTCCCGGTCAAAGAGGCGCGACAGCTGATTAACCTTCCAGATAAAAGAGATAGAGATAGAAGAGCGGAAAGACAGCGAAAATAGGAGGAAAATAAATAGCAAAGAAAAAAGAGAGGAAGTCAAAGAAAATATTTAAGGGAGATAATAGAGAGAGAGGAGAGAAAGCTGAAAAGAGAAAACGACAGAGAGGGGAGAGAGGAAAGAAAGAGAAAAGACAGAAAGACAGAGAGAGGAGAGAGCGAGGAAAGGAAGAATAAAGAGAGAAAGACAGAGAGAGGAGAGAAAGGTGAAAAGAGAGAAAGACAGAGAGAAGAGAGAGCGAGGAAAGGAAGAAAAAAGAGATAAAGACAGAGAGAGGAAAGGAAGAGAAAATAGAAAAAGACAGAGAGAGGAGAGAAAGGAAGAGAAAAGAGATAAAGACAGAGAGAGGAGAGAGAGAGAGGAAAGGAAGAGAAAAGAGAGAGAGGAAAGGAAGATAAAAGAGAGAAAGACAGAGAGAGGAGAGAGAGAGGAAAGGAAGAGCATAGAGAGAAAGACAGAGAGAGGAGAGAGAGAGGAAAATAAGAGAAAAGAGAGAAAGACATAGAGAAGAGAGAGAGAGGAATGGAAGAAAAAATAGATAAAGACAGATAGAGGAGAGAGAGAGAGGAAAAGGAAGAGAAAAGAGATAAAGAAAGAGAGAGAAGAGAGAGAGGAAAGGAAGAGAAAAGAGAGAAAGACAGATATAGGAGAGAGAGGAGAGAAAGGAAGAGAAAAGAGATAAAGACAGAGAGAGGAGAGTGAGAGGAAAGGAAGAGAAAATAGAGAAAGGCAGAGAGAGGGGAGAAAGAGGAAAGGAAAAGAAAAGAGAGAAAGACAGATATAGGAAAGAAAGAGAAAAGAGAGAAAGACAGAGAGGAGAGAAAGGAAGAGAAAAGGGAGAAAGACAGTGAGGGGAGAGAGAGAAAAACAGAGAGAAGGGAGAGGGGAGAAGAGAAAAGGAAATAAAAGAGAAAGATAAGAAACAGACAAGGAGAAATCAAAGTCATAGGAAAGTGGAGAGACAGAACCGTAGGGGAGGTCCCAGTGAAAGCAGTACTTTTTCCTGGCGGAGCAAACCATCTCCGCCACGAGAAGGCGGCTGCATGGGGGCAGTTTAATTTGATTATTTATCAAGAAACGGTTTCCTTCTGTCGACTATTCACCGTTTATCCCATTATCTTTTCTGATAGCCATCTGTCGACCGCATATATGAGCATGATTAATTTGATTCTGGTCTGTATCAAATGCATTGGAACTAATGTAAATTATAAAATGTGAAAATCTGTATAATTGAGTACAGGATTTTGTCGAAGGATTGGGAAGCGAGAGTCACGTAGAATAAATAGGTCGGCGGCATGGTTGAGAAAGTAGTCAAGAGAAAACAAGAGTCAAACAGTAAGGAAGGATTGGGTGAGATTTTGGGGACAAGCGTTGACTTGCAGGAGTAAGTAGTAAGAAAGAGAGAGAGAAAGAGAGAAAGAAAGAGAGAGAGATAGAGAGAGAGATAGAGAGAGAGATAGAGAGAGAGATAGAGAGAGAGAGGAGGCAAGAAAGAAAGTGCGGCATATTGGATAGAAAGTGGGGAAAGATAGTTCATCAAAGAAGTTGAAATATTTAAGAGAAAAATACTTCGGGAATGTTTTAGAGAGTATTGCATGCGAGGGACCGTTTGCAACTGTTAACTGCTTACCCTTCGGGCAGGGGTACTGCTTGCTCTGACGCGTTCCAATTGGACAGTAGTGACCGGTCGGACAAAGATATGTGGAATAATCAGTGGTCTGCTCCGGACAGTAGAATCCGGCCGGGCATTGGACACATTGGGACAATCCGGTGACTTTGGCGTAGGTGCCGGCTGCGCAGGCCGGGGCAGTGCTGGTCCCGTTCGGACAGAAGTGGCCCACCGGGCAGGGCCCTCCTCGGGAGTTGCTGGTTGGCTGGTTGGGTGAGTCGGCGCCGAGCAGGCAGTAGAATCCGGCCCAACACAGTCCGCTGGGTTGGGTGAGACCGGTGGAACCGCAGTAGTGACCTACAGGGATTAGGAGGTGGGGTGCGAAATAAACAGAGCAGACAATATAGAAGCAGTATTGAACAAGCCCACTCCTTCTCTTCCTCCTGACAAGCTGAAACCATTACTCCATGCTATACTACTATCAGTGTATATAATAGCGAAATAAAAAATTTTGAATTGACAGATTTTTAAAGAGAAAAAGATTTTTGCAGCTATTTTCAAAACTTATATTACCGGTTGGAGGAACAAAGTTCACAAATAGCTGGCGAACTCAAAATAACTCTTTTACACCTGGTGAGTCTCGAACCCGAAATCTTCTACTTATCAGGCAGACGCCCTTATTCATTAGGTCACATCATTCGGAAACAACTATCCCTAATCTCAAATTCATGAAACAATCGACTTCAAACATATTTACACACATAAATACAGACAGACAGGCAGAAAAACGGATAAACGCACATAAAAAGTTGAAACCAGAGAGAAGTGATTTCTAAATGGTATTGCTCCGTTTTTGCAGATGTTCAGACCTCTAGTTCCATTCGTGAGCTCCATGACCTTGTTCATTCTTGTCTCTTCTCCCTTCATTTATTCCATGTCTGTATCACCCCCCTCACCTCCAGTACCTACATCCTCACGTCTGTCTCTCCCTTCAGTCTTCTAGACCATCTTCGTTCATGTCCGCATTACCCTCCTCACCTCCAGGACCTACGTCCTCATGCCAGTCTCTCCCTTCAGTCTTCTAGACCATCTTTCTTCATGTCCGCATCACCCTCCTCACCTCCAGGACCTACGTCCTCATGCCAGTCTCTCCCTTCAGTCTTCTAGACCATATTTATTCATGTCCGCATCCCCCTCCTCACCTCCAGGACCTCCGTCCTCATGCCAGACTCTTTCACCCTCGATTATATTTATTTCCCTATTCCGGTTTTTCATTTCTCGTGTCTGACTTTTATGCTCCATTCTCTCTTTTCACCCCTGTTTTCTAAGCCTTTTTTCGTGAAGACTCAGTTTTATCTCTTCCCCTCAACCCTCTCCCTTTCTTCACCACCATCCAGGAATGTCTCCGGCATGCCAGTGTTACCCCATCTTACTCTTCGTCTATACTAATGAGTGAGCAAAATAGAGAACAAAAACGAGATATATGAGCTATTACCAAAAGGACACAGAATTTATACCATTCTTGCAATAATTTGGATTCTATTAGACTGCCAATATTTACAAGATAGTACGCGTATACTTGAGAGCATAACACATTAAAATTATGTGAAATAGAAGTAGGGAAAATATGCATAAAAGAAAGAGAAAGAAAATACATTAAAATGGAACCTATAAACAAACAAGAGAACAGAAAGATGCGAGAGTAAAACAACATAGAAAGACTACAGAAAAAATGAAAAGTGAAACACATCTTGAAAAATACGTAGGGCAGAAAAACAAAAGTATAACATTTCAGAATAATTAGACATAGAAAACAATAGTTTTCAATAATTGCTTCACGACACACCACGTCTTTCCCAACTCACTGTGGGTGCAAGCCTGACAGTCGTCTGCGAGTCGATTGTGCGTCCGATTGGAGAAGGTGCCAGTGGGACACGGCTGAGGATTGACGGTATTGGCCGGACAATAGTGGCCAGTCGGACATGGGCCGTTCTCCGGGCTGGACACCTGAGGGTCGGGACGGGCGGCGCCACTCTTGCAGAAATAGCCCTCCGAACAGACGCCGGTGGCCGAAGTGGCGTTGAGTTGGGAGCAGTAGGAGCCGCCCATACATTGAGTGCATTGGTCCACGCTGATCAAGCCTGCGGAATGGGTGGTTATTACAGTGAAACCGAAATATTTTGCACTAAACTACATTTCTGTGTATGTAATTCCTTTCGATCAACGTCCCCTTAAACGCGACTAACGACCTGCCTACCAATACAAATAAAGTTCTGGATTTGTTTCAGAAGCTTCGCGAACTACCTCTTTGGTATATATAGTTTAGTTGACAGCTAGATATTGCATATACAGTAACTCGCTAATAAGTTGTAATCAATAATATGGAGTGTATAGCCCTGTATGTACCAGAAGCATGGACACTCCAAGAAAGTTCTAAGAAAAACATATAGTATTTAAAAGTGGATATGGAGACGAATGCATAGAATATCATGGCAGGATCGGAAAACCAACAAAGATATATTAGAAGAGATAAAAGAAAGACGTAATTTACTTCAGACTATATTGGAACGGAAGAAAAACTGGTTAGGTCACATCTTAAGAAAAGATATCTTAAACGAAACCAATCATAGAAGGACGATTTCGTGGAAAACGTGGACGAGGAAGGCCAAAAAAGACAAGCTAACAGAATTAAATACAGATTTAAATAAAAATCTAAAAGATAAACCAGAAAATTGTACGGAGTGGAGAAAATGGATGCCATAAATGTGAACCTACTTGACAAAAAGCAGAACACTCGATAAATAGATAGATAGAAATCTCCCAACTAAACTCACAGCTTCATTCAGTATATAGTTTCAGTTGGCTAACGACCCATCTGATGTCTGTTCATCTTTCTATGTTTGACTAATATTAAACCCGCCCGCTATAGCTCGGAATGTAACCAGATAAATATCACTTCCAATATATGTTCAGATCCTATATCAATAACAGGTATAAAATGACGTAAAGATTTAACAGTCCTAAAAAGTGTCTAAAAAGCCACTTAAAACGTAACCCGTGACTCCCATAACGTTTGTTTAATGACGGGCAGCATGATGTGCAGATGCTTCATTGGCGCAGGCTTGAGACATTCGTGCAGCGTTTGTTTGATTACGGGCTGTGCGCTGTGCGAGAGGATTTTCGCAGTCGCGTTCGCCGGATGTGACGCACAGTGGCTTTTAAGGCGATCATTTCGTTGCGTCGTTTTTTCTTCCGTTTTGATGCACTCTCATTCTCCTGGCATCACGTGACTTAGTTCATTTTATTTGCTTTGACTTTTTGTAACGAATTACAATCACTATGTGTAACTATATAATTTCGATGTAATTCAATTTCCAAGTCTGCTTGTATATTCATTCATTAGTTAACAAATTAATGATCTATTGTTCTGGAATTCTGCAGTATGTTTCATGCTTAAGTTACAGTATATACAAATGTGGTGTATTTAATTATTCCAATCAGTAAAGTGAATTTGGAGATTTGACGTAAAATGTATTAGAACAAATGGAACAATAAATGTGTTCAGGGGTGATTTTATTGCGACGTAATGTAATCTTTATCTCCACAAAATTTGATTAAGATCGCATATCAAGAAAAGGTATAAAGTGACGTATAAATTTAGTAGTCACAAAAGGGCGTAAAACGTACCCTTAAAACAACCTGTGGCACCCTTTCCGGAGGATTTATGTCACATATTAATCGACTGGATACTTCAATTATTTCTATACTAAACGAACGAAATGGCTGCGTTTCAATACAATTTATTCAATCCCAGGAAATGGAAACACGATGTGTTATCCTTCTTGAACTTACAAGCACAGACTATACGACCTATTGACCAAGTCTCAATTTCAGCGAACCTAGAGATCATCGATGTTTCTCATTTTTCTTTCTCTTCATTCCCTTTGGGCGGCGCGTTAGCACCCCGATCTATCGCATCACAGACAAGAGCGTTCTGCTGCATGCTGACAGTTTCATTGTCGGGACAAACCGCCTGCCCAAACGGTGACTCTTCGACGACTGCAGCGGAGATGCTATATCAAAGTAGAGCTTCTCCTCCACGATGATTCTCGGTATTTACTGATAAGCGTGTCAAATATCTAGGTCATGGAAAGTGATATGCGGTACAAATTCATATGCTATACGTCACAGAAAGTCCACGGGCTGTGAATATCTCTCCCTCACTTACCCGTACTAGTGCTGTAGGTGCCAGCTGGACAGGAGCGCAACTGAGTCCCGGTCCCCGCTGGGCAATAGAAGCCCTTTGGACAGGCCTGACGTAGCTGTCCAACGAGACAGTAGAAACCCTGTGCGCACGGTAGACAGACCGAAGCTCCCAAGTTTGGCATTTCCATGCCGTCGGGGCACTGGCGCGGCACTTGGGTCCCCAGGGGACAGTAGTGCTCCTTGGTGCATAGATTTCCGGTGGTCCCATCTGTAGGGTTGGATGACTCGGCCCCGAGGGTGCAATAGTATCTGCAGAGAGACAGAGATAGGGGAAACGTCATCTTCTCACTGAGGCAAACGATAAAAAAACTTTGAAGCTTGGTTTCCTAAAATCAAACCATGCGTGCCTCTATTGTAGCATGTTTGCAGAAAGAATGCCCGGAGAGGCAACTTGATTGTAGGTAGTCAAAACTTGAAAGTCTATGGTTATAGTAGCATGTTAGAGCCCAGAACCTCTGAAGGAAAGAGAAAAAATGAGAAAAGGGTAATAAGAAGAAGGAGAGAGAGAGAGTAAAGAAACGTTTTCAGGAAATTCAGCACTTTGCCTGCCAAAGAAGGACACCCCCGCCATGAGAAGGTGGCTGATTCCAACTATGCTGAAAACTACAGCATTAATCGCACTATCGTCCGAGAGTGTTTTTAACCATATTCTGCAATGCTTCGAATTTGCATAAATTAGTCCGTTTAAATTTATTATCTGGGAACATAACAGAAGGCCTACCCGGCTGCACACTGTTTAGTGGCGGTCACCAGTCCGTTGGAGTCGCAGAAGTACCCACCCGGACACTTGGGACACTCATCCCCAGTCCGCAGTCCGGTGCTGTTACTCGCCCTGCCGATGGGGCAGGGCAAGCGGGTCGTTGTGCCGGCCGGGCAGTAGCCGCCTGTCGGGCAGGGACTCCCGCTGACGCCGTCGATGGGTGTGGGTGTGCTGGCGCCAGTCCGACACAGGTAGCCCGCCGAACAGTTACCCTCGGGACTCGTCCGGCCGGGAGTGCGACAGTATTTCCCAGCGTCACACGGTGTGCAAGAAGTGTTTGACGGGAGTTCTGTCAACAAACCACATATTAAATAAGTACTAAGGCAAATATACGCCCAATAACACACCTAACACGACGCACGCAACCTTTGGGGCCGATCTCGAAGCCACTACACACAAATATCGCTTCAAACGCCTTACCCCTCGCTCTTCGTTTTGAAAATTTATGATTCACTCAGACAATAGCCGCCAAGGCCCGCTCCACTTACCCTTAGGATCATTTTCACAATTACAGTAGCTACCTACCGTCTGTAGGGTATCAATCAATAAACATCATAGACAGCAATTGCCCTTGGATGCACAACACTCAACACACACTTCCGCCACCGATTCCGATCCATAGCTGTCCTCATTGCCACTGTCGCCGATTTGCCTGTCCATATCTCCAGATCAGCTATCCATGTCCTCGATGACCTGGTACACAGTCATGTACAATTGTGTGAGCCAGTTCCAATTCCTCCTGAAGACTTGTAACGTGCCCAAACCATTTCAGCCTCATTTCTTTCACAATGTTCATTCAGTATATTGAACATTGCCGACCTGCCCTTCTCTCTACCTCCTCCATCACTGAAACAGTGGTTCGCCGATCCGTCTAATTGTGCCAAGGAGTCTCCTGTAGCACCACATCTCTTGGTTAAGTGTCCATGCCTCGCAGCCATACAAATAAACCTGTGGACCATTACGCGGCCAATAAAGAAAATCCGCCTCATGTCCACTACTTCTTCCTAAACTCTACAACCAGTCTAACCAATATTTTCTTCATTTTCGTCTTTTTGGTACACTGCTACTAATCATATAATTGGTCAATATAAGACCCTGGTCTTCCTCAAAATGGACCAATACAATCCAGCAAAAGTACCAAGCAAGGGTTTGGGCAGTAGCCCCACGTGCAATAGATCAATGAAGTATGCCTCCTTCAAACAACCCACTCGTTTGAGTCGAATATGTCCCAGATGGACAGGGATGCTCTGTGGAGTAGCGAGTTCCTTGAGGACAGAAATAGCCCTGGGGGCAGGGATAGGCAAAGTAGCTGGTCAGAGGGCCATCGGTCTGATTGCAGTAATAACCGGAGCCGCATTGCTGGCAGGTCGCCTGGCCCGATTGGTCCTGCCACGTTCCGCTGGCGCATATGATCGGGGAGGCGGTTTGCACGGGGCAGTAGTGACCCGGGGTACACGGGGTTGCCTGTGAACTCGACTGGCCGCTAAATAACAACAACAACAGTATGATTAGTCGGTGATGTTGGCGAATATCTGCGATTTCGTAATAAATTTACGTACCCAAGCTCTTCGCTACTGAAACTTACAGTAAGTCGGTGTGAATAAAGCAATTGAATCAATTTATTTGAAACAACTAGAAATCCATTGCAGTTTCGCTTGCCAAAAAACATTACTGAGCAATTAATTTTTTGCTAAGCGGCCTATGTCCGCCCCAATGTTCAAAGGAATTGAAAGATACCCTACTTAGCTCGATTAATTCAATAGAACACTACAGACTGAATTTTTAAACAGAATAGCCTTAAAAGTTTCTAAAATATTTGACTCTGATTCGAGGAGAGGTTTTCGCACCGCCATGATAGCTACGATGGTCCGACCACTGGGAATTCGTGACTATGACTTGACCAGTTAAATTCTGCGTCGAATAGTGCCTTAGTCGATGTGATAGCGTTAAAAATGAAGAAGATAAAGAACAAACAAACCTACACACAGCCACCACCTACAGTATTTACAGTATAAGTAGATATTGGTAGGCGAGTCAAGGCTGAAATCTGCACCATGGGAATATTTCTTACGGTCTAATGAGCTAATCAGCTTATCTGCTGATGATTGCCCGCACAGCTCAACCACGCAGCCAGCGGATGTCAGCTGATCAGAGAGATGAACAGCTGTTGTAACGTAATCGCTGGCATCTTATATACAGTATGTCAGTCATGCGTGAGTATTCTAAAATTGACTGTGATTGGAGGAGAGGTTTTTCATCGCCGTGGTAGCTACAATGGTCTAATCACTGGGAAACTTTGACTATGACTTGCCCAGTAAAATTCTGCGTCGAATGGTGCCTTATTCAGGATAATAGCGCTAAATATGTAGAAGAAGATAGAGAACACACACACACATATATCCAAAACCAAATTATAAGTAGATTGACGATGAGCTCTCCGCTTTTAAACCTAATATACAGTACAGTAGGTATTCAAGTTAAAATTCAACAAACCTAACCTTAATTGTATTTAGGCATTTAAATTTTGTCAGCAGCGGTTTTAAAAATAATAATCAACATCATAAGGTGATATAAGTCCATCAAGAACATTGGCAATCATGTACTTCCATCTCTTTTGCTGATCGGACACGTTCATACATTTACTCAGACTGCCAATGTATGTTAATCTTTGCCTTCCTCTGCTTCTTTTCCCTTCGATCTTACACGTCACAACCACAGATTTTCTATACTGTACCTTCTTATTTTTTCATTACATGTCCAAGAAATTCCAGCTGTCTTTTACGAATTGTTGTCACACTGTTTCGTTTCTGCTTTCTGCAATACTTCCTCGTACGTCACCCAGTCAGTCCGGGATATTCTTCTGCTTCGTCGTCTCTGGGCCGAATAGATTCTCCCACAAGCCAGTCCCCTCAACGCACTCTGCCAGGACATGCCTCACGCTGTCGACCACTCCACACGTCACACAAAAAGGGCTATCCGCCAATAACTGGCGGTAGGCAATTCTTCGAAGAGAGATGTAGCCGGTAAGATATTCTCCTCCTCTTCCTCTTAGCCCTATCCATACGGGGGGGGGCTCATTCGCCCCCCCCCTGTTTTATTT
>JAUYWV010074894.1:0-15630 GCA_032274565.1 Nematoplana nigrocapitula | reverse complement strand
TGACACGTGAATAATTTCCATATTGAGCAAAGTTGGCCAAGTAGAGCACAGTTGAGCAAAGGAGGTCCGTCTTCTCTAGTAGCCAAGCGGTAACTGAGCTCAGTCTAGTCTCTTGCCTGCTTATATGGGCTCGGGGGGGGGGGTTGGATGACTCATCGGTCGGAAACGTGTTCGTGCGCGTGGGGGGGTGACTCATCGGTCGGAAACGTGTTCGTGCGCGTAAAGGTTGGAGGGGCCCTCAACCAACCGTCCTTAAAAAATTGACGCAGAGCGTAGCTATACATTACTACTCCCGTTCATCTTCCTTTTTCTCTTGGTGTAATATTAGTTCGTCTTTGGAACATTATCTCTGTACTTTCTTAACCTTATATAATAGTCGAGCTATAGTCAAGTGTTTAAATCCCATAGACACCTCACGCGTAGCATTTTCTAAACACTTCTGGTTAATATCGCGTCCGTCAAACCGGACATGCGAAGGAACCTCAGCAAAAAACGGTAACCTCCTCCAGATAGGGCCTCCGTGCGAAAACCTTCAGCCTTTCCACCGCCGGAGTCGGGCACCTCTATATAGATGATGTGTTTCAGGTCTCCGGGCTCTTTTTGACATCTTCTCCAGACGTCCGCCTGCTCACTCTTGCCAATCTTCTTGCTGTAAGTGTCAAGCTCGGGTCAATGTTCTGTGCGTATGCTTCTTCTTTTATATTCAGTGGTCTTGCCTTTCTTTCTTTATTTTTCATCTCTTGTCCGCCATCTCGTTGTTGTCTACATCATAGTGCACCAATACCCATTGGAAGACCATTTGACGTCCTTTCACATTTGCTTCCTTTATATAGCAGCTCCCATATCTCATCGCTTCCTATAGAAATCCCTCTTGTCTTTCCGGTCCCGCTTCCAGTTTCTCTATAATTCCTGATTCGGAGTCCTCTAATCTTCTTCTCTGTCTGATAGTTCTATATGATGCCCTTTTCATGGCTATACTGTATACCATTTCCGCCTTCAGTGAATATAGCACCAATTTACGGCTGCTATTTCTCACCACCATCTATATACTTGGGCAAACACTTTTCATTCACTGTCAATGTGTGTCATGCTCTTCTTTTGTTCCTAACATCAATAGACTGCCGTTATTAGCGTCACACATTCTTAAATTGGTTGGTGTATATATCATAATGTTGTTTCCGCTGGGCTACTTAATATCTGATAGTTTGTCAAGATGGCCATATACCTCTTCTTGATTTCCTCTCTGTCCCATTCATTGGTGTGCCTTTCATTCCAACTTATTCTTAGCATCTTTCTTAAACATGGTCATGTTGAAATCACCTCTATTTGGGTTCAGAGCTTCATATCTGAGCATCAACCTCCTTGAAAATTTCTGGTTTTTCAGCCCTGTTCCAATCAATACAGTAATATTTCTAACGACTGCAAATCTTCGTATATTTGCATACTAGCGGCATATCCGCGCTTCGTTTCGGCCAATCAACCGGCAAAATAGTGTGTGGCTATAAGCGAGCGCGGTTTGTTAAAGGAATTGACAAATCGATAAGAAAGCCTGACCCCGAAAATTGACAGAGAAAGACGTGCATAAATGAATTATCCGAACTTTCCGTTTATCTGTATCATATTGATTTAGCATCGCAGCAATATAGCTGTAGATGCGTGTAGCTAACTAAGGCGCTGGCCAATCAAGGTTGAGTGGGTATGTCAATCGATAACGTTATTCTACCGTAAAGCGAAGGGTGGTTTATTTAAGATAACATTATAATGCAATCATGTTTTTACGACCTTGAAAGGCCAGCAATCAAAACAAACCTGGCCTATGTCCTTGCTTGGCACTGTAAATGCGCAGCTACACACGAACTTTCAAGCAATTTGGTCAAGCGGTCTTTGCGTGAAAGCGTTCTCACAGATACATACACACACTTACATGTCGCTTATTTATTATAATATAATGCAGTTGAAAAGTCGATGAACGCTTCTATAGCTGGAATGTTTTCCTCTAACACATTGACACATGTCGTTCTGCTGGAATAAATATTTTCTTGGCAATACTCTTTTCTGGAAATGTGAAAAACCGTGAAGACAGTCGGTATATTGGTAAAACTAAATTTAATCTTTAAACCAGAGTTGAAGAGCAACGAAAACGGTCAGCGTGCCATTTTCAGTCTCTTTGTTTTTTAAATATTTTCTATTCACTTTTTCTGGAAGTAGTAGTCCTGTGCTACGCTCTACCACATCCCCTTCGATATTCAGTAAGTGATCATCAATAACATTAAAAATCCGGTCACGGCCTTATTATGAACACATACGGAAAGTATCTGTAGAACCTCAGAGTGCTCAATGTACACGCTCAAAGTTCAGCATTGTCCGGACTTTCAAAGTGGAGGCATGGATCGCGGCGTAGAGCGTAGCTTTGCCATACTACGTCTGGATTCTGAACTCGTTTCATCGGAAAATGCTTAGCAAGGGGTGGAAAATTTCCAGAAACTCTGAACGAAATTTGAGAAGGCCGCCAAAGAGAAAAACAGCAGACACTTTTCCTAAGAAGTTTCCACTATATTTGAGGATAACTTGAAACGACTTTGGATGAAAGATACATATTTAAGATGTACTAAAAAAAGTGTTATTTCTCATGTATTTTCAATCACTTACCTCTTAAATAGTGGATCTTGATAAAATCTGGATTTATTCTAATCTGCGGATTAGTGTTAAGTACCATCAACTACAATACAAAAGAAGAAAATGTTAATAACTATTCAATGTAACAGTAAAAATAAAAGAAAGATGTTTCATTTCACATTCCGAATCAATTTTAGGGTACAATATTCGTTCTCAATAACTTTTTGAAAAGATTAACAATAACAAACAAACAAATAACAACTTGCCACTGAGGGTGTTTACATGATGTAACTATAGCACTACTACATCTGGAGTTCAATTATCTAGAATCAACTTTGGCAACTAAGCATTCCATTTTTGCAGTCTTTACATAACACGTTCGAAAATTCGCCAGTTTAAGTTTACAGTTTCGGCAGAATCACATTGAGTGATTCACATTATGATTCCACAGGAGACCCGATTTAAGCGAATGAATTAACCGGCGACACCGTTTCAATGTGCTGACTGTGTACGTTTGGACCAAACAATTATTGCGCTCAATTCATGAAAATACGACGCAACCCCATCTCTGTCAGGAAATGAGAACATGACGCATTTTAATACATGGTGACATCCAACGGAAATAGCTGGCTTTGCACTGACTGATTGCGATAGTTTCTACACCATGATTCACTACTCTGCCTGGCTTACCTTTGTCGCCGCTTTGATTCCTTCGTAGAACTGGCCCAAGCTGGTGAGAATGAGACCGCGCAAGTAGAGACATGATGGGCGTTGTTTGCTGATCTCCAGACAGGACTACGCACAAAACAAATAGATAGATAGATAATCCATCGATCAGCAGGGTGTAGATTTGGAGATAAAAAATTAACAGCATCGGACTATTTGTGCTTTTTCAGAGTGATATTAAGAAATACAGCGGAAGTAGAATTGGCGTGTTATGATTGCCAATCTTCTAACAGAAGACGGTATCTAATGAAAATGATGAATCACCACCACCAGAAAGAAAATCAATGGTGGTGGTGTCTGCTTTTGTCAGAATAAAAAATTTCGAGCTGTCTTCGGACACCAATGGATCGATCGGCCTTCACACCCAGAACGAGCGTTCCGTCTCACTGGCCTTTAGGGCGGAGGCCGTAGCCTGCATCCCCGGCTTTTCTCTCCCTCCCGAACCTCGCCGGTGTCCGTCTTCTCACGACTCCCAGTCCCTGGTCTGTAGACTGTCCGTTGGCCACTGCACCCAGTCTGACCCCACCTTCCGTCATCCTTGGTAACAACCCTTCCCTCTGGATCCTGGCAGACGGGGCCAGGGCGATCGAGGTGCTGACGCCCTCCTCCCCCGACCGGGAATGAAGAAGACATGGCTGAGCACACTTTATCTGTATCCAATAGAGCAAGCCTTCCCATGGTGTTCCTTTATGTAGAGCACTATTGCCATGCCGCCCAAACGAGATGGACTATAGGGATAGCCCGTAGTACACCCCAGAACTATATTGGGCCGTTGTAAAGTACATACTGTATAACGCAAAACATTGCAGTCGCCTTTTCGTGGCGGGCCTGCCCCGCTCCTTCAGGCAAATTCCTGCTTCCCCGGAAGGCGAATTTAGGGTCTGGAGGGAAGCCATACAGCTTTTGGTATAAATAATTAAAAATACGAAAAAATATTCATCTTTACAATTGGCATCCACATACAGTAGGTAGAATAGATAAATACGAGCTCTATTAGTGACAGTTCCAATTTGCAAATAACCAGTTATAGTACTTCATCATAGTATTTGTCGACGATTACCTAGAGCGCTAAAATGGGTTAATGAAACTCAGTAATAAATTATCAGTTGCTATTCCCGGTGAGTAGACACGTCACCGCCCCGACCTCCCGGAGGAAAAGTGTGAGAAGAGAGGAGAGGAAAAAAGGAGAGGAGAAAGAGAAATGAGAGACAAAAACGTAGAAAGTCACAGTGAATGCAGAACACTCCGACACGAGAAGGCAGCTGAATGGGGGGGGGAAGCAAAGAAGTTCGGAAAGGAGACAAGCAAAGTTATGCAGGACAGGACTAACACAGATAAACATCACCGAGAAAGAAACCACCCTGGAACAAGCTGAAAGGTTATTGAGAATGTAAAATTAGGTGCGAAGCAGAATTGCAAGGGCAACTAGCGCCAAGCTCTATTGGAATGGTTGCTCCTGGCGCGTTTTGGCAAGAGTTGGCTGCGTGCCGCGCATTTACATTAAAAACATCGTCAGTTGCGCGCGTACTAGAAATATATTATGGTAAAATACTACAATGATACAGTACATAGGATGTACGCATTTCAATTGTCCCAGTTACGTTTTATGTATTATCATTATTACGTATTGGATTTATAAATCTAAATAATGTGTCCACAAAAACCACTACTAAAAATAAAAAAGATAAAATTTTAACAAATAGTATATAGCACTGTTTGTAATTTTTTTATCTATTATATATTTAGCGTTTACATTTTGTATCTAAATGGAAAATGTTGCTTTGATGCGTTTCTGGAGTCTTAACTTCCGGTTTGATAATTCAGGTTTGACGCTTCTTTTGATTTCTGGGTTTGTTTTATCATCATGAGTATCTGAAGCTCTTTAGACGAGGGTAGAACACCCCCCCCCAAAAAAAAGATTACACCCAGTACTAGTGGTAAGATATATAATGTGTCTTCTGTTACTTTTATGTATATCATGTATATGCATATGTAATCCATTAGGGTAGTATATACATACAGTTTTTACACACTAATTAGACTGCTGCACGTAAACCCAGCAAAATTTTTTAGTAAAAATAGGTCGCACGTGCAAACTAAAACACAAGTAGTTGGCTGCGCGGCGCATCAGCAATGAGCCGCCGAGGTTATGCTCGATATTTTGTGTGGCAATCGACAAGAAACAAGACGAAGATTAAGCAATGAAGATGATCGGACTCGATATTTTGTGTGGCAATCGACAAGAAACAAGACGAATATTAAGCAATGAAGATGATCGGAGCTTGCTCGATATTTTGTGTGGCAATCGACAAGAAACAAGACGAAGATTAAGCAATGAAGATGATCGGAGCTGTGGTCTTGGCCACTTTGTTGTATCGCTTACACTCGATCTATTACAAAGAAAATGAAATGCAGATTGTCAAAATATGCTGAACAGACAGATTGGACTCTTTTATGGATATCGTAAAAAGAATATTTTAGTTCCCTGTCACCAGATACAAAGAATCATTGAAAGAAAAAGTTGATGGTAAACTATAGTGAGAGGATCGAGAGATGAATTCGGAGTGGAGAAGACATGAGTGAATTCGTGGGAGAATGTGAAGACAGAGAGGGTTGGAAGATGAAGATGCTGCGGCTAAGGAATCAGTGCCGATGACCTAGAAGTGCATCTACGTACATTGACGTCCTTGAGCGACTGATCCAATTGGCCCAATTGATAGAGCAGATTGGCGCGCGTTTCGTACACATTGAGAGCTATCTCCTGAGGCGGCTGTTGTTCCAAGACGTTCTTGAATACGGCAAGGGCACTCTCGCTGTCGCTGAGTTGTCTGAGTAAGCACAAAAAACACACCAACACACAACGTGAAGATCCAAATACATTGTAGAAAAAAATAAAAGCAGTGTGGAACGCGTTGTTTCGTTTGAGCGCAAACAAAACTGGACAAGCGCCATCTGGTCATATTTACGAAACGGGAGAATGTAAACGTTGTCACAGAGTGAATTTTTGTTACAGAAGGTGAGTTGCACAATATTGTTTCTAGAAATCAAACACCTGTAGTGCGCGCAAAATGGGCTAATTAAAAAAATCAATCTTAAACTACTTGTTGGGGCGCTAATGCACATTCACCGCTATTGACTCAATCTTGAATCGACCTTCTTTCATAGCAACCGTAGCACATTTAAACCAGACAGTACTAATTTTATTCACAGAGGCTGACCTATGCGTAACCTATTACCGTTTTGCCCCGCCAAAACCAAATCACTTCAAATTTTATCAGAATAGATTCTGTATTTCCATGAAGAGCGGCTTTCTACTTTGGCATTTATAGCCATATACCAGGCGGTTCGCAATACTTAGTCAAGACTAAAGTTTAATAACTCTTTAACCATAGTGAATTAGACGATAGTTTAAGTATTTTATGAAGCTAAGAGATGTCGATTTTCAATTAGATAAAATTTCAAAATTCAAATTTTACAATTAATGACTTGAAAACAACTGCCATTTTTGTCAATATATCCTTCCCATTTTAAAACTAAAATGTTGTTTTCCATCATAAAAATGGTAAAATGGTTCAGTAGTTGTTTGTTGTATTGCGAAGAATAATACTATTAATAATAAATAAGCATAGACAACATTGTGTTTGTAGTAGAATATAAAATTTAACGACTTTTCAGCTGTTTTCCATCAACTGCAATACAATGTACAAGTCGGTTGAGTACCGCGGTTACCGCATTGCACACAAAATCCATGTGTTGAGTACGAATGGTGTCAAGTGCCATTTGAATGGCTTCTTTAAGACGTCTGGGAAATCACGACCCACACTAAACACAATAATTTTCACGACCCCCAGAGCCACTCGACATCCATGTAGCGTGAGATGGCATACTTGCCACAAAAGCTCCGTTAGTAAAGCTATTGTGGTCAGTGCAGTATAAGGGCTGGATCTCCATCCTGCATGAACCACACAAAGCGCCGTTGTCGTTGCAATGTATTCATGAGATCGTGATAAAACTTATCCATCCCTAATGAAACTATGGTAGTCGTCCCCAGTTACTGAATTTTCAAAGAAAAAAGTATGGACCAAAGAAAAAATTGCCAGAAATAGCAGCCCAGACAGTATACATATTTAGGATAATTTTGTGACGTATGGAGTTCAAAATCTCCCGGCTTAATCGCAGACCAAACTCTGCAGTTCCACTTGTTCACTCCACCAATTCCATGGTAGCGGAAGGTAGATCCATCACTAAATAATACATAACTTAAATCTCGTGGGATTGTGGTATGAAGCTGATGATCTTGTGGACTTAATTTCTGCATTAGTTCATGACGACAAATGTGGTTTTATTTTATTTTATCAATAGAAGTGTGCATTACTTCAATTTGAAACATGGTCGGTATTAATTATGACCTAGTTACGACAGGTTTGAACGCAACAGCTACGGCTGCAAAGAGTGAAGGTAGATACAAGGCTGAGTCATGAGTGAGAAATATGAATTATTTAATGGCATAAAGTTCTAAATTAAATTTCACGTTAAAAAACTTATTACAATCATTACAAAAATAAAAAATGGATACTAAAGAGGGTTTAAGATGAGACTTTAATGCAATAATCTCAAGAATAAAACAAATTTAAACAATGTGACGTTAACAATATATATGAAACAGAGCATACGATTATCTCAGCAAGTGTTTCACCGATTGACACCAATTCGAGATGACGTCATAATGACATATACCAAAAATAAGTGAATCTGTTTATAGGCTGGTGAAAACTGCATTAGCACAAAAACTGGATGCGATGGGAGAGGAAACCAGTTATAGATTTTCAGATAGAAAGGAGATCTTTCTAGACACCCGAGGAAGGTTTTTTTTTACTAGTGGTAGTTCACTAAGAGGAAATAATGAAATACCGCAAATGATCATAAGATGTATTTGAAAACACCGATGTTTCAAAAGCAACTGATTACTGATCGCGGTGAAAAATAAAATAAAAAATGGGAGCTACAGTATATGTACTAATAATTAATGTACGTCAATGTTTGCATCAAAACCATAAAATACGGATAAATTAGTTGCTATTGTAGACAGAAGATTATAATCAAAACAGCTGGCGTCTATTATAGTAGGTCAGTTTGATTCTCAGCTATTCTCTTACAAAGTCGCCGCCCGGGGCCTGATTCATAAAAATGTTAGCAGCACCAAAATTTAGCCGCACCTAAACTTACTAGCAGCTAAATTTAGGAGCGGCTTAATTTAGGAGTAGCAGTAAACCCCATTCGAGAGTCGGTGACGTCATTTTTGTCGATGACTTTAGTAAGCTCGTAATAACTTGTTAAGGCTGTTTCATATAAATTAGAAGCTCTGAAATTTAGCTGTATATTCACTGCTAAATTTGAAGTACCACGACTTTTTCCTAAATGTGAGGGCGAGTGAGGAAACAGGTTCACTAGCTGGCAATATTTTCTTCTTCTTCTGGGCCGAGGCAGGCTACCGTTTGTAGCCTATCTTAACCAGTTTTCCCATGTCTTGGAAGATTGTCTTTGGGTCGATTTCATTCAGGAAGAACTCTCTTTTCCTCTCCCACCTGGGACAATTCACCAGGAGGTGATCCGCGCTTTCCTTATCTTGTACAGATATTGCCTGAGGAGTGTGCTCTTTCTTGTCCTGAGCTGATGGATGGTGATGTTGTCTTTTCTGCTCCTTTTGAACTCCGAATGTCTTAACATACCACTCTGAGCTCCTAACTGCTAAGTTTTATGAAATAGGCCCCCACGGTGATAAACCCCAAATAACTAATTCGAATAAGAAGAGTAACGAAATGGAACGACACAAAATCAAGCCATAAAACACCGTTATAACCCACCTTAGTGCTTCACCCAGGATGGCCATTGAGTCGAGACGCTTCGGATTAATTTGGAGAATTTCGTTCAGAACGTTGATAGCATTCTGCAAAAAATATCAACTGGACAACTATATAGAAAAGCCCATGAAAAATTCAGGATAATTGGATGAATGAGAGACAGAGAGGAGAATGATCATCTGAGACGGCCTGTAATAGACCACAGATGGAATGCTAATCCGCTACATGACAGCGGATTGCCTTCGGGTCTGGGTAGAAGAAGAAGAAGAAGACAACAGGAAACATAACAGAGTGAAACTCACACTGAGCTACAGAAGACGCGTCAGCAGGAAAGGTAGGGTTGGTGATAAAGGAAAGCGAGATGGGGAGTAGCACAAGTAGATAATAAGGAGGAGAAAATGAGTTTCCTATAAATTATTAGGAAGCAGTTCGCTTGAGCATTCGACCAACAGCTTCAGAGTCGCTGTGGAAGAGCGACAGTGTCTAAGTTGTCAGTCAATTAATAGCATGCGGCATACTATCTTGGTGAAGAGGGGTTCAGGCTAATGCTTACCCGAATTTTCCCTCTGATGAGGAGTGTCAGAGCGAGCTGGTGCATCACCGGAGTGTCGTTGGATATCAGATCCAAAGTTCGTCGAAAGTCCTGCTCAGCCTTGGACCATTTCTCCAAGAGGAAGTGGATCAGGCCGCGCTGGTAGAGATTCCTGTGGTCGGCATTGAGCGACACGGCCAGATCGGCTTCATGAAGCGCTTCTTCTACACGGCCCATCATGATGAGCACCTATAGGAGAGTCGGGAGAAGTCTGCATCAAAACTACTGTGTAGGGTAAGAGAAGAACAATGGTTGGAACGCGACTGCTAGAGAGCTTCTCTCCTCTCCCATCACATCCCATCCGATCTCCATCGCTCATGACCAACTCGTTCGGTTCTAAATGAAGCTCCTCCTCTCACCACAACTACCTGACCCCGCTTCACTTCGAATGCCCTCTCCAGCCCTCGTTCCAGTGGCTACTCTCTTTTCATTGCCACCTATCTCCATGTCTCATCCAGTTTACCATCCATTGAACTAGCAACAACCTTTGGAAGGGGTTACATACTTCCACCAGTTGCCAGCATCACCATCATCAGTCGGGAGCACCCGAATTCACGGACAGCGCCGCCCACAAGGCCCAGCTGTTCATCTTCATCGCACTTTTCAGCTCGGGTATTGCAAGACCCCTGTCTTTCTGGAGAAGGGTTGCCATTTTGAGGTTTCCACAAGAGAGTGATCACAATAGGCTCTGCATGTTTGAAACAGTCCTGATGCTGTCTGTCCCTTTGGAAAGGCTTCCGACCAGCTCTTTATTGGTAACGTGTTGTCTTCAATTGATCATTGACTTATGGGCATACCACAGTAGACGGCTGTAACAGTCATTGATTTTGTGTTCGATGTTTTAGTAAGCGTACAACTTTCAGAACCGCTATAAAGTAGTATGCTTTCACAAAGACTTTCAGATGGTGTCCTCCGATCTTTGTGTCTTTGGGGCTGAATTGTCTATCCCTGATCCTAGATATTGGAAATGATCAGCTTGGTGTTCATTTCTTCACTACTAGCCTTGTGTAACCTGGTAAAGACCTTCACCTCTGTCAAAATATCACTGCGAGTTGGGGTTTCCCTTAAAGACGACGATTTTAAGAGAGCTGATAGTCCTGTATCAATACATCCTCAGAAGTTTCAACTGACTGAGCACCTTAGCATACGCGGACACGTCCAATCCCCTTGGTGCACCGCCATCCGCGCGGCCACCATTTTTATGCAAGCATTATAATTTATCTATTTTTAATAGAAATGTGAGATTGACCAATTGGCAGATTGTAAATGTGAATCTAATTAATATTTGAATGTTCATGCTTTGTTCAGAAGAAATAAGTTAACAAATTAATCAATAAATCTATTGTTCTGCAATATGTTTCATGATTAAGTTATGCAAAATGTGCCAAATGCTGTCCACATAATGTGTTACATAACAAGACAATCAATAAATCAATAATAGGGACTGCCAAAGACCATTAAAACGAAACCCGTGGAACCTATTCGGATGACAATTAATCAAAACATAGCGGCTAAATGGCCTAGGAGGAGATAGCGAACACACGACAATGAAATATTTGTTTCACATTCCGAGGATTTTGTTCTCGAACCCACCGAATAAATCTTATCGAGAAAGAACAGCCCAGCTGCCTATCAACCCACGAAGACTCACCCCACGTTTGCGTTCATGAGGCTCTGCAGACGGTGTATCCTTGTCCATACCCCTGTCAATATCTTCCAACGCTTTGTCCTGTACAATACAGAGAAGAGATACAAAGAACAAGGTAGAAATGCGGACACCCCGCAGCGAAGACCAACGCAAACAAGAATGTCTGGCATTACTCACGTGGGCGAACATTCTCAATTGACCGACAGAGCGGGCGTAATAAAGAAATGGCAGATCCGGATGGTCCTGACGAAAATAAACATACACATGCGTTATTTATTGTAATACAATCGATTTAATTTAGCCAGAACACGACAGCAAAGTTCAT
Source organism: Nematoplana nigrocapitula (assembly GCA_032274565.1). Lineage (NCBI taxonomy): Eukaryota > Metazoa > Platyhelminthes > Proseriata > Nematoplanidae > Nematoplana > Nematoplana nigrocapitula. Next base: position 3,862 of record JAUYWV010074894.1, on the reverse strand, counting down.
TCTGGGAAACCTTAATAACTTGGCTTTCCTTTAAACAAATGTCGGACCAATAAAAATACAGGATTGAAATATGTCGGATATGAAAATGTCGGATTTAATAGTGTAATAATAATGTCAGATTGTTAATTGTGTCGAAAGGAAAATGGCGGAATGAAAAGTAACAAATAAATAAATCATCCATGTTCATTTAATGCATATAGTTCAGATGAAGATAGAGAATTGTGCCCATGTGAGACTGTCATTTCTATAATGAGCGGTGTACTGATTTTTCATTCCGACAACTTTTAAATTACGATCCGAAATCAATAACATTCCGACAGTTTTCATGGAATATGAAATAAACTATTTATAAAGCGCCGAAATCTTTTCTATAACATATTTAACTCCGACATATTGAAATGGAACTAATAATTGGTACTAATAATTTGAAAAATTACGTACCCCAAACAAATTCTGTATAACGAAAATTTATCAAACATGAATTACTTACATTGATTGTCTGAGTAAAATGTTCGATACTCTTCAAAGCATGACCAGTATTCAGTAAAACAATACCATGGGCTGCACAAAAAAATGACATAATAGAGACAAACTATAATGGGGCAATATCATTCACAAAAAAGTTACCAATTTTCTTGTCCACATTAAGCTTTCCTGTAATTAATGGCATTGTCTTTGAATCAATAAGTTCATTTACATAGCCCTATATGGAAAATGCATTCATAGTAATAGTAGTTAATAAGCAAATAAAAACAGACAGTTACCTTAAATGTTTGCTTATCAAAAGGCAAAGGATTCTCCAAGTCTTCATAACATAATGCAAATGGCAACTTCACTTTGACTCCTTTAATGAGTAAAACAGGCTTGAGATTATATACTTCTCTATAATTCAAATATTACTGAACAAACCTGGAATATAGCAATCATTGACCACCTCCATTGGAAAAGCAATACTTTCAGATATAATCTAAAATAATATTGCATATACGTCAACTATAATAAAAAACATAAAATTTTCATTGCAGACATATCAGCTATTCATAAATTCACAATATATACGATATACATCTACTTACACTATTTGTATGAACATTAGTTACTAATTTGTCAAAAATAGACGATGAATATGGAGTCTATAAACAGGCAAAAGTGCATAAATAATAAAAAGAATACCAAAGATTGTACCAGAAAATACATTGTTCATATATACCATACATTCTTGTACAAAAATTATAATGTGGAGTATAGATAATGTTTTCCACCTAACTGATGTGAGTGAGCCTTGATAATCAAGTTTGATTAGCACAATGAATACAATGCTTTACTGCTTATATTTCTTCCTTCAACAAAAATGTGCAAATTAAAAGGACATCTCTATTGATAATTTGCCTTCTGTGTTTTTACAGTATGCGCTGAAATATGGGAAAAGGCTAATCATCAGAAATGCCAAATGTGTCATATTTTTTCAACATTGGTAAGTATCAGTTGCTGTTCCTCTATTTACCTTAGTGTGCATGGGGACTCTGACTAGTGTATGTCTACTATGTGTTTCAGCAAATTCTGAACATATTGTGCTTCATCCAGTTTGCCTTTACCAGTAGTGTCTCCTTTGATTGGAGAATCTGGATATGTTTAATGTGTAGTACAGGGGAGTGTGATCACTTATTGTAATATTTATTCCAACTGAAAATTTCTAAGCTATGGGTGACTTTAGCAGTTGTGTGGCAACCAAAACACAACTTTATTGCTTTAGTTATAGAAATGGTATGACCAATGATTTATTTTTTATTTATAATAACACTTCATCAAACAAATTTCTAAAGCCTACTACAAATATTTTTAGAATTTGGATCCTCTAAAAAATGTTTTCTAAACCCCAATTCTTGAAATTTTAAAATATAAGCAAGATTTTATTTCTTCTTCTTTTCCAAAAGGCCATATCCTGTTAAGTCACATGATTGGCTGCCTGGATCCTTTTCCACCAAAGCAATGTTATATGCAGTTTTTTATTAATCCAGAAATTTGGATTTATGGACATAATTCCATTTTTTTAATATATAATACACCAACTCACTTACTCCACTGCTATTGATAGCAATCCTTTTAGATAGGAAAAGCTATTAACTGTCTCCAGCTCAAGAAGCCTTAGATGCTATTTAAGTTCCTGTCTTTTCCCACATTTCTTACACTAAAATCCCTTTGCCATTCTTGCAGTCACTTTCCTCACTCTGGCATATCTTGCATGAATCCATCTCTTACATGATCTATACATCACCCTCTTGCCACAAACTTCATATCCATCAATTTTACCATCTCAACCAATTTACCGTCTGGGGCACATTCCATTACTTTAGTTTTCTTCATGTTTATCTTCTGGTCCAAACTCTCAAACACTTCTTTCAACATTAAACTGCTCTTCAAATAGGTCATTGTCTCAGCCATTAGCACTAGGTCATCTTCACAGCAAAAAGGTAAAGGGGTCAATCCCTGACAATATCCAATATTTCCACTTAACTTCTCAGAAAATTAATTCTCCATTTAAACTCTTATTTTGGTTTTTTCATATATTTCTATCACCATATATATAGAACTTTAGGCATTTTTTGTTGTAGAACCTATCTTATTATTACTCTTGGCACTTTGTCAAATGCTTTCTTTAAATTGATAAATATAATAGTTTTCTTCTTTTCTTTACAAACTTTTCTATATTTTTTTCAACTTTTTTCATTCCATGTTCTAATCTAGTAGCTTGATAGTATATAACTTGATAACAAATCAATCTACATTGGCATTATATATATAATCTTTGCTTTATATAATGGAATTATAATAAATGTATTGAATTTTAATCATTTGACAAGCTGCCATTTTCTAAAATTTGATAAAAGCTACCTTAAGTATAATATTAATATAAAAAATGATTTAAAAATATAAAATTAATAAAAAATGATTTGAAAATATAATATATGAGTTATAAAAATAAAAATTAATTATCATATAATTAATATTATAAATATTATTTATAGTAGTTGATAAATGAAAAGCAGATATTAAAAGATGATTTTGATATTTACTATAAGATTTTTAATACAATTTTATTAAAACAATATATTACAAAATATTATAATTATAAATAATTTATAAAATAAAAAATATTTCAACACATTTGAATGATTGATACTAAATTTGAAATATTGTTTTATAATGTCATAATGGCATGTTAAAAAATATTGAGTACTAGCAGTAGGTACCCGCATTGCTGGGCAAAAGAATAGGGCACATGACTAACCCTAACCATGCCATAGTCTTTTGTTTTATGAAATTTTCTGTGAGAGGCTGTTTCTGCACAAAACGGCCATTTCACACCAGTTTTAGCCACCTTGACCTCGCCCCCTATGTTATCTGCAGGTTTGAGGGGGTCATCCATGTAAAGTTTCAGGTCGATGGCACCAATGGTCCAGCCGCCTACCAGGAACAAACAAACTTTGTCAGATAAAAACAGCCATTTTAGCTTCCTTGACCTCAGAAGTTGACTTTCACCCTGGAGGTTAACCTCGCTCCCCTATGTTACCCCCAGGGCTGAGGGGGTCAATCATGCAAAGTTTCGGGTTGCTGGCACTAACGGTCAGGCCGCCTTTTGCCCGAACCAGTCATTTTACACCATTTTTAGCCTCCTTGTTTTCGAACCTGACCCCTTGACCTTGACCCCTAACATCCAAAGGTCAACTTATCCACTTTTATATTACTTACAGGGCTGAGGGGGGGTCACCCATGCAAAGTTTCGTGTTGGTTGGTTAATTCCTCCGCGCGGGTTGGGGCCCATGAGCGTCGGTTTTGAGGCCGATCCCCTCTACGAACCGGA